>CXYZ01009481.1:719865-766781 GCA_900006705.1 Sonneratia caseolaris | reverse complement strand
AAATTTTTTCTTGAACCGATAAAATCGACCCCATTTTTTAAATTATGGCATAAATATACTTTTTTTTTTCTTCGGGTCATCCTTATTCACAAGCATAATACGTCACCTGAAAAGCCCTCTGCCATCATTTTATTACGCAAAAAAAAATTAATATCGACATGAATATCTGATGTTTAATGGGGAAAAAATATTTTCAATTATTGTGTGTGCCGCGACGTCAATCTGTCAGATTTTCACCGATATCACATCATCCACCTAAATGTATTAGATACTGCCAATTGAGATTCCCTTTCCATTGAATCGTTCTCTGCTCACTGTTTGTAGTTCCTTCCTTCCTCCTTTTCCTCCTTTTCGCCATTTCTTGAGACTTCTCCTTTGGTATTTATCTGAATAAGGTTACACTGCAATCACCAGGACACAGATCTTTCTTATCTTCTGCCTATTTGTCGTTGTATTTAATTCTTTTCCCTGTCGCCGTCTGCGGTCGTGAAGCAGGGTGAGAGACCCCTCCTCGGAGGGGAGTTGTTTGGGCCAATGCGGTTGTTGTCGGTGGAGTGAGTGATGATACTGATATGGGCTCTTTGACTTTTTGGAGATAAGAGATGAAGGTTTGTCTTTTGATCTATGTCGAGCTGATTCCGTCTATGCTGTGATTTTCCAGAACCGGTGGATTTATTATTTATTTATTTGTTAATGGTGGATTTGTTGGTGAAGCGGTTGCCTGTGTACTGATCTCACTCATACCATATTTGCTGCAAATCTTGGGAAGACCCTTTTGTTGAATCTGTAGATTATGGCCCAGGACGTAGAGAATATGGCAGCAGTTAGTATGGTCTCTGACCCGCTTGATCGCACAAGCATGCAAATAGGTGAGAATACGAACGAGGAAGGGCATGTTACCGATACAGTGGTTGATGTAAACTCAGAAGCGACTCAAGCTTCCAATACGCAGGACACAAAATCACAAGTGAATCTTAGCGAACCGGCTGCTATTAAGGTGCCCTCTGAGGTGCCAGAAATTGTAGTTGCAGTTGATAGGTTGAGTAAAAATGGTTCATTGAGCCAAGTGGATCAAGGGACAAGTGGGTGTTCGATCAGTTCATTTGAAGAGTCTGTATCAGTGAATTGTCTGAAAAATAATCTTGCACTGGACTTGAATAAGAATGTGTCTGCAGACGAGAATGATTCCACTGTGATTACTATAAGCGGTGAGACCAGTAGAAGTATGGCTGAAGACTGTGGGGATGAAAGAGTTTGCAGGATCTGTCACTTGAGCTCTGAACAATCGCTTGTTACTGACATGGATGAGAACAATGGCAATAATGCTGCATCAAAGCTGATTCAGCTTGGTTGTGGGTGTAAAGATGAGCTGGGGATTGCTCATGTTCTCTGTGCTGAGGCCTGGTTTAAGCTCAGAGGAAATAGGTAACTTCTCAACTCTTTGACTTAAATCTCTGCAACTGTTGCTCTGGAAGAAGGGGTAACTATGCAATATCTGCAAAAGTTCGCTTTGGAGCTGTGATGTTGCCTATCTGATATTCAATAAATTGTACTTTCTCTCTCATATTTGATTTAAACCATCTCCACAAAAGAGTGAGAGAAATTAATTCATGTCATGAGGTTTCATATTTTTATGCGGAAGGTTGATATTATATAAAATGAGGGGAGAGAAAAATTTAGCACCTTGTTGTGGGTGTGCTTGAATTGAACCTTGGGCGACAATCTTGATATGTGATTCCAATCAAACAATGGAATGGGAAGGGATTGTTTATATCTCTAAAAATTTAAAGTTGATGAGAACTATTTTTGAAAGAAGTGGACTCTAAGAGGTTCATATCTCAGCAGTGGTTATGAGTGTGAAAGATTTATTCTTGAATTTCTTCTTTCCTGGCATTTACTAGCCTTAGGTTAAAAGTGTATTTTTCTTTAGGCTGTCTGTGCTTTCCTCTGGTTCTGTCGGGCAAAATCATTTTGGTTCTTTTATTATGATGAACTTTTGATGATCTATTTGTTGAATCATGTTTTCGATGTCCACATGCCTCTTCTTCACGCTCTTACAATCCAACAAGTCAGCATCTCTTGGACACTGCCTCTCTCTAAAGACTGAGTATTTCACACATCCTTAGACAGAAACTTGATTACGCTACCTTCAAATTCTGGAATTTTTGGTGAATATCTAGTGTTGAACTATGATTGAAATTCTTCATTTTGCATCAGTGCTCCAGCTCAAGCTTTTAAAATAGTCATTTATTTAGTGAGCATAATCTGGTCTTGAGTCTTGATAAGTCTGAGAACTTGTTCTGTGCACTTATTGTGCCTATTTAGAGCATAGATTAGAAGCTTGGCTTGCTGTAAATGAGAGTACCAATTA
Organism: Sonneratia caseolaris; assembly: GCA_900006705.1. Taxonomy (NCBI): domain Eukaryota; kingdom Viridiplantae; phylum Streptophyta; class Magnoliopsida; order Myrtales; family Lythraceae; genus Sonneratia; species Sonneratia caseolaris. The sequence goes on along the minus strand of CXYZ01009481.1, from coordinate 764,410 downwards.
ATATAAATAGCTAGTGCATCTTTTTACAAGGTTAAATCAATTGATTAACATGTAGAAAACCGTTTGGTTTGTTGATATATTAATACTGCCAAAATGTTTTCAAATAAGTGACTGTGACACCTCCATTATCCTTGGAAGTCCCTCAATACTAAAACAAGTGGTTCATTGAGATCTTATTGATAGTCTCTTCGCCCTCTGTTACAGACTCTGTGAAATATGTGGAGAGACAGCCCGAAACATCTCTGCGGTTTGGGATGACAGGTTCATAGACAAGTGGAATGACATTCTCTCAACATCTAGCAACCTCAATGGTCAGCGTGAAAGGGGCTGTTGCTGGAGGCGACAGCCCTTCTGCAACTTCCTGATGGCATGTCTTGTGATAGCTTTTGTGCTCCCATGGTTCTTTCGGGTCAAAATGTTCTAGTCTTGATCTGGAAAGTAATAATCTTACCAGATGTCCATTTACTGTTCACAGCCCAAGATTCATGCTAAGTTATTGGGAGTTTTCAGGCATCAAGTACTCCTGCACTGGGACTTGCACACGATTGCAAATGTTCTGGGATCTACTATTTTCATACACACACACTGCCCATACAAGTCTGTAATGGTGGAAGCTACAAAATGATTTTTTAAGATTTGAGGATTGGGGAAGAGGCAGTGCATGACTTTCTTTTTGTTCTTACTTTTATCGGTGTGGAGTTTTGTCTACAGATAGATATATACTTTGGTTGTGCACAATTCTTTATAGCTTAATACACGTGTGCTTCTTTGTAGTTCTTCTTCCTGCGATTGAAGCCTCTCTTGTGATTTTGGTCCATGTTGAACTTGCTGAGAATTGTTCTACAAGTGCAATAAGATCGTTTTCTGCATCCGTTGGCAAAGTTTTGCCTGCTACTGCCTCGGTGACTTATCTAAAGCATTTTCTTGCTCTTTAAAGCTTCTCCATCAGTCTGCATTTGTGAATTAGCCGCATAGAAATTATGTGGTGGAAAGGCGTTATCATATAAGTAATTAATGAGGTTCAGTCAATTATGGATGATGTCTTTGGGTCTCATCCTAGTGGAGAAAGCCTCTGGGCATAGTTTTAAAAACTGGACCGGGCCAGCCGGTTCGATCGGGAACCAGCCACTCTTCCGGTCCAGTTCCTACAAAAAAAAATCCAATTGCATATTTAAAGAGAAAATTTTCAATTGAACCGGTTGATTCCTAGTCCGATCGGCGAATCTAATTGAATATGTGAGAAAATCGGCCGATTTAAAATTAAAAAAATAAAAATATATTATAATGTATCTATTTTATTTACTAAACTTATATTTATATTTTATATTAAATTTTTGGTTAATATAATGGTTATATTAATAATTTTTGTTATAAATCATATTCAAATTATGATATTATGTAAATTTATTAATAATATTATATTAATAATATTATTTATTAAATATACGATTCAATCTATTGAACTTTTGGTTTAACCCATGAACCCATGCCTATATTGATTTCTAGCCCGGCCCGATCTGGTTTTAAAAACTATGCCTATGGGAGCGGTGTCAACTCCTGACAGTAATTACATGCCGGTACCCGCCAACAGAATTCAGTCAACCATTGGGTAAGATCTTGCCATTTGTGTTTAGTAATTAAAAAAGGCCTCATATTTGCTTTGCTTGAATTGTATTGACTCTATATAAGCACAGTAATTTGCTAATAGTGTTTCACAAAATATCTTTTCGTAGCAGTGGCACATCATGGACAAAGTAGGATCCTCAGATTTACTATTTGGGGGAGAATTGAAATTTCCAGAGAGCTTATCTGGTGGTTTCACGGCATTGTTCTTATATCTGATCCAAAAGAAGAGATGAAAGTAACATACTCATGGTGACATTCCTCTTCCGCAGATTTCATTACAACACATACATACATAAATCATGCCACTCTGCACCGCAATAAATTAACTTTAAACAGAGCTTGTGTGTTTCCAGTGCCATAAAATACATGGCTTTCTTTCATGAATAAAGGGTAAAAAGATTCAGCAATCGATCGAAATGCAAGTAGGAGCTATAGTCGTAGGATTGGCGCTGTGCACGAACGTTTCCACCTTGACCCATATAAGTGAGAAGACTGAGGCTAGAAGCACTGACCAGAGAATGATGATAGTCGGGATCCTGCTCTGCCTGCCCGTGAGGCCCTTGAGGAACGGAAGGAGATGAAGGATCACCCAGATAGCAAAGAACACCTTCCCGAAAAGTGGGCCCCATGCTGCGTACCCCTTGTTCATCGCATCGGAAAATCCCGCGACTATCCCCACAATGTTTGCGATGAGGAGGGTCGTGGGAGGTATTAAGATGGCGGTCCACTTGAAGTTATAGTGCTCGTCTCCAAGCTCTGTCCCTTCTGTGGCCTTGATGGTGACTCTGAAGTCGGTTTCGAGCCCCGCCACCATGTTTATAATTCCTTGGAAGACTGCGAAGAGGTGTGCCGAGACGCCCCCGATCACCCAGAACTGCTCATTGTGCCACCATTCCACAATGTTGACGCTGCTCCACCAGAGCTCAACCACACTGGTGACGATGATGGAAAGGAACAGGCCAAGAAAAACCAAGTTCGCAAGGTTGGAAATCTGGTGAAGTAAAAATACAGCGAAACAAAATGAATGTTAAGCACTGCATGATATGAATTGTGTACTGTCCTACTTTCCCAGCAACGAGCTTTTTCTTTCTTTAAGAAAATTGACTCCATAAAGAATCATCATATGTTAGGCTTCTCGATTTGAGTGATAACAACCCAAATGCTGCTATTTATGGATTATATTTCTGAGCTGGGTGTCATTCCAAGCCATGCCTATCTATCTGTACATGTTGGAAACTGAAGGTGTTAAATTGTGCTTTGACTTTCATTTCTTGGTGTGACTGTGACATCCTACCAATTTCAGCTTCCAGGAAACAGATTTTATTCTATAGTTCTTTTCCTTGAAAAGAAGAGAGTGGGGAAATTGAATTACCGAAGGAATGATGAACTTTCCAGTGAGGAGACAGATTGCTGGAATGGAGCAGTAAGCAACAAGAGGAATAGAGGTGAATGGGTAGACAATCGTGTTGACATACGCCATCCGTTGGAGCCACTGTAGACGGCCTGCATTGAACCCATACCAGAGAGGACAATGCTTGCTGAGGAAAATCTCGACAGACCCAAGGGCCCACCTCAAGACCTGGTTCAGTCTGTCGGACAAATTATTCGGGGTAGACCCTTTAAAGGCAGGTCTTGGCGACATGTAGTAGATTGATCTCCATCCTCGGCAATGCATTTTGAATCCTGTTAAGATATCCTCAGTGACCGTCCCGTAGATCCAACCAATCTGTGAAGATAAAAGAAGAGTTACTTGATGTTTCATTTCTCAAGTTCTCGCATCAAATTGATCTAAATATGGTCAGTTTTTTTCTCCTTTCCTGATGCCCCCAAAATCTTTTCTTCCTTCCTAAACCTCCATTGACCCTTTTCACGATGCAGGTTCTGGGATTGGAGACTGATCATTAGAGAGGAAGAAATTCACCTCTCTACCCCACTCGGTCTTCTCTTCGTAGCCACAACTGATGACATGAATCGCTTCCCTGGTTAAAGCACAAGCACTAGCAGATTCCGGCACTCCTCCATTTTCAATCAGTGTTGATTCAATGAATACCGAAGATGACCCAAACGTCTTCTCGAAGCTATTCTGTGACATCAGCATTGATCTCTCATGCTCATCATAGTCTACGGAAAAGTATGAAGTTCACATTAGATAAACTGAAAGAGATCAACAAGAATAATTCTAACTTCATCTTGATCTTACTTTCAATATCCCGTAGATTAAATATGGCAGCACTCAGATCTTCACGTTTTGCATCTCTCTGGATCTCTGAGAGATCCTTTGTGGGCTTCTTTGGCCGAAAACGAGAGGAAACAAAAGACCGCAAGAGTGACAAGGGAGAGGAATTCGGTAAAGAGGACATTCCAGGAGGGCAATATCCATAAAGTGCTTGCCGATTAAAGAAGCATCCTGTGCCCACATACACTGGCCCCTGAATCCCGTCCAATCCTTTCATGTTAACCTGAGAAGGAAAGTCAGCATAAAATAGAATCCAACTAAGGAAGATTTTCTGGACAACCAATTTAAAAGTTTCGTTCTGTCCAACAGAAGCTTAAAGTAAGTTCCAGAACTTACATCAAAGAATATTGTGTTCCGATTGGCATAACAATCAATGCCGACAAACCTCTGGGGAAATTGCACGAAGCATACATCTTTACGGACCTGTGGATCCATCAGGAAACACATTGCCTCATGAACTGCCTTGCTGTTGTTAATGTAGTGATCGCAGTCAAGGTTGAGTATGTAAGGTGCATTTGTGAGGACTCCCGATACTCTCACCTGCATTAATACTTAGTTTTTTACTTTTGTCTCACAGAAAATTGTTATGGCTACAGTTTTGATGAGTATGTAGTACCAGGGCATTTTCAGCTCCTGCTTTCTTGTGGTCTCGGTAGTGGGGCCTCTTCTCTCTTGCAATGTAAATGAGACGAGGAAGCTCATTACCCTCAACATCATGAGCTCCACTATGGCCAAGGAAAACCTGAATCAACAGGGAAATGGACTCTTAGTAATAGATAATATGTATACAGCGCCGGAGCCATTAGTCAGCACAAAGATATGCCAAATTGTAGTATCCTCACTAAGCCGACATAGCAAAATAAATATGTCTCCCATCTTACAATCTCCTCTCATGTCTTCAGAGCCAGTAGCGTTCATGCATTAAAAACGGTGTTGTGGGTCCAACCGCTCAACAGGCAATGGTAAAACCAGCTAATCTACTAGGAGAACCAGCATGAACTTGGCCCATTTCTGGTTTCAAAGGGTTCATTTGCAGCTACTGTAATTACAAAAATGGAAATGATGAGAGGCCCGGTCAGGATGGAATTACCTGAATCATTCCTGGGTGATTACGCGTATCATTTCCAGGCCAAGGAGTGCCATCCTTCATAATCCATCCTTCTGCAGGTGTTTTCTGAGCTTTAGCCACCAGAGCATTAATCCGCACTTTGAATTCATTGTATTCTCTCTGCCACCAACAATAAGTCAATGTCCAATTATTTGACATCACGAATAAAGGGACACATGCAATTAAAGTAATTACTTTCATTGCCCTTCGTTCCTTCACTGTAGAAGGCAGAATCTTGTCCTTCAGATAGTCCATCTTCTGCGAGAAGTAGAATTCAGGAGCTCGAGGCTCAATAGAGTACTTCTTGCAAAAGGGGACCCACTTCCTAGCAAAATTGGCTGTTTCAACTAGAGATTCGAATGTGAGCATTGAGGCACCATCATCGGAAACATAGCAGGAGACTTTATCAATGGAATAGTCCACGGCAAGGATTGACAGAATGGTATTGGCAGTGATAAGAGGTGCTTCTTTGAACGGATCAACTGTAGTGACAAAGATATCAACAGCTGCAAGCTCCGATGGTTGTCCCTCTTTTTCGTACCTGAGAGACAAACTCTCATCATTCATATAATGAAAAGTCAATAAATCTTTTTTCTCCCCATGGCCAATGAAGATTGAATACATTCTCACAGAAAATTTTTTGTCCACCTTTGGCTCTAGAAAACTGAGATGATCGATGCTCATCTTGACAAACGAGACAGAACTGCATTGAGCTTCTCAACAAATGGTGGATCCCAAAATGTTTAGTAATCAGCAACCTAGAGTATTTATTCCACGGGTTTTTCCAATGAAGAGGAGAAAACTGAAAACTAATCCCAGTCTTCCAGAATTAAACCAGCGAATCTCTGCTTTCCTTCACTATGTTAAATAATCCTTTTCATTTTTCCTCACAACGAAAATGAAAAATTAAGAAAAAATGTATGGAATTGTACTCTACAAAACGTGTTGCATTGCAAAGCATCGCTAAAATTGCAACCCAGGTTGGCTTTCTCATTTTCTTTGTTTTTGATGAAAAGTAGATTAGAAAACAAGAAACATCTCCCAGTTTTTCAGAACAAAAAGGATCTGCACACTAGCTTTTGATATTCATAAAATGATGAAAAGTTCTAGCACTTCGAAGCTTGTCAAACTCTACCTTGCTTGCAGCCTGTCAATATATGTTGTTCGATTAACTGGAGACCACTTAGGGAACTGATCTAATATCCACGACAAAGCGAACCAAATCTCACATATTACAGAAGTCAGCCACAGACCATACGCATTATCAACAGGATTAGTCAATCGGTAATAGAAGAAAGGGATCAAAATGATGAGTCGAAGAATCATCACGACTCTGTAGGTCTTGAGTGTGCTGGGAGGTATCAGAGCAACTGTTGATAGAGGCTCAGCAGAATCTTCAGATCTGCAAAATGGATTTCCACTTACCAGAATTATCACCTCTATGCATGTTTCCATTTTCTAGGTAATTTTTTTCTCGTGCATATAAATATGACCAGTGTCATGCATCATCAAAGTTCAGAAATAACTGTGTCCAGTTTCCAGCACTTACTGCTTCTCTTCCACCTGTTGCTCTAATGGAGTTTCAGATTCGGTCATATTATTATTTTGATCCTTTTTCTTTTGGTTCTTCTTATCATTCCAGCTCTCCAATCTGTTCTTCCAAACTGCATTCCCACTTTCATCTTTGCCTTCTGGGGGGGGAGGAGATAAAGTGGTGGTAAGATATGTATGGAAGATCTAAAATCAGAAATGACTGTAATGTTTTCACATCAGCAAGTAAGCTTACTAATATCCACCATTGGCACATCTAGCGTATGCCTAGCATTAGCACTGACATCCTATAAGAGGCAAAATTGAGACTGTCAACAGCTGAATGTTCTAACTGTTGGTCAATTTCAGAGATAGGAAGAAAATAGCAGTTTTTAATGAATGTTTGAGTTATTTAACATAAATAAATGAGTGTACCTGTATAGGGTCATCCGATTGAGATGCCAGAATGGGGAGGTTTTTAGGAGTTCTGGTGTCAGTGTTTTCCATAGGGTTCTCTGAGCAGCACAAACAGATTTGTTTGGCATAAGACTATCATCCCCCATGTTTTAGCAATTGAATGATATCAGTTCCATATCGTCATATAGAATGTAGCAGTTTCGTGTGATGATTCTACTTCATTTCTTTACTTTAACTCATTCCTTCATACCAAAAAAACTGTTTAGGCATGGTGTGGTCCATCAGTTGAAACCAAACATGCTCAGAATACTACATATTTTATCATCGATGAAGTTTGTCAACGTTCAGAATAAGGTCTGGACTGAGTATGCTTTCAGAAAATTATTCCGTTAATAGGAAGAAAACAACGATAATCACAAACAGACACACAGATACAAACATATGCACATATAGACTCATATTAAGTGATCATTCTCTCACAAGAGGATAGCAATATCAAGCCCAACTTCAAACGACCAAGAAAAGAAATCTGCGAGTGCAATGCCAGGATTTAATTACCATAGGGGTTGCCGCAGCGTAAGCAGATTTGCCGACCTTCCTTAATCTCGGAATCCACACACGCATTGCAAATCAGGAAATTACACTTGCGACATTCCGCAAACATGTTTCCATTACCGTTCAGTCTGGCCTGTTCACCACACACGTCACAAATAGGTACCACCGACTCCATTTCTCAATTCCTATGTCTCACAATCCCCAGCCTGAAACGCTTGAGAATAAATAGGGGTATGATCTTGGCTTCTGTAAAGAGGTGGTCCCATGATAGGTGGGGTGTATGGTGGGTCCATGGAAAATTAGAAGGTTGAGGCGGTTGAGCAGGTGAGATTGGGGTGTCACTTTCATGGGAGTGATGGTGTGTGTTTTTAGTACCTTTCCAGAAAAGAAGCCAGATTTTTTCGGCAAGATGAAGTGAACAACGTCAGAAGGCTGCACCTTCGACTCCGACTTCCCAACTCAAGCATATGATGCGAGACTTTTATTTTTCCCAGGCATGTACGTATATTTTGCATCTTTCTGTGTTTCTTTCTCGTATACTTTCCTCGAGAGAACAATACAGATTTAAAAGAAGATAGAAGCTACAGATTCCCATTTGTGTTGGAACCATAATATAACCATAATACTGGTTTTCTTGATCTTAGTGGTAGCTAATACAGAATATGACATATTAAGGAAAACGGAACAAAACCATCTAAGCACATACATCTTTCCCCCTGCTTCTTTATTACCACATTGTGGAACCAGTGCAAATATAAAAAAACTAACCAGAAACAGCAAATAACAGTGAACGAGAGGAACTCAAAAGCACATCTTCATTGACTTCACTTTATGAGATATCCGGTTCCTACACTCACCTTAGCAAAGTTTCAATTCATGGATTAACAGTCCAACAGCAAATACCCAATACAAGTATGCAAAACTTTGCAGCCCACTTCTCCTGTCAAAACGAAACAAGAAGCTAGAGCATTTTGCAATTCAATAATCTATAGAGACGCAGCTCTGAGCTGCTGCCCCATTATCAGCATTGCTCAGGAATGGGTCAATTTTACCCAAACAAGGGAGAAAACAGAGGCAAGTAACACTGACCAAAGAACAACAATCGTAGGTGTCCTGTTGTGCCTTCCCATGAGACGTTTCAAGAACGGGAAGAGGTGGAGGATGACCCAGAAAGCAAAGAACACTTTCCCAAAGAGTGGACCCCAAGCCTCATACCCTTTATTTAATGCATCTGAGAATCCAGCTACCACTCCCATGATATTCACAATTAGATGTGTTGTGGGAGGGATTAAGACAGTCGTCCACTTAAACACATAGAGCTCACCAAACTCAGTATCATCAGCAGCCTTGGCAGTGACAGTGAAGTTGGTGTCAACACCTGCAAGCACCTTAAGGAAGCCCTGAAATACTGCAAAGAGGTGGGCGGAGACTCCACCGATGACCCAGAACTGCTCATTTCACCACCAGTCCTCCATGCTGACACCACTCCATCATAGCTCAAGGATGCTTGTGACAATAACGGAGAGAGAGCCCAAGTAATAACATGCTAATTCTATGAAGGTGATTTCCAATTTATGTTTCTGAAGGAAGTTCTCAAGTAGATATATGCATGAAGAGAATTTTGCAAAGCTGATCTTTCAGACTGTCTATCAGAATGTTCAACTGCTAATATATCCTTTAACACCCATCCTAGGTCAAAGCATCCTTAATCACGGATTAAGGGCTACAGTGACTAATCTGAGATCCAAGCAAGGGTTCATTTTGTTTCCTAAGATTCATGCACAAGATATTTTCCACTTTGTCCAATATTTTGAAAAGGGAAATATAAGGTAAAGAAAGCAGAGCAACATTTTACATATAACAAACAGCAATTAATTTCAACTTTTAATTACTAACAGTGTGAAGTAAATGGGGCTAAAGATATCAATCACTACTATCAAAGCTGAATCCAAATGAAATAGATGTAGTTCAAATGAGAAACACGCAAATGTGCAGTACTTGCCAATTCTTCAAAAACTTCAAAATTTTACTAATCTCTTGTCACATCTCAAATGTATTTTGACCAGTTCTAGCCAACTTCTAATACAAGTGGTGAAAATGGACGAGACAGATTGATTACTGTTGGAATTACGAATTTTCCCATTAGAAGGCAGATTGCAGTAGGCAACAAGAGGGAGGGATGTGAATGGGTAAACAATAGTATTAATGTACACCAATCTCTGGAGCCATTTAAGGTGGCCACCACCGAATCCATACCAAAGTGAACAGTGCCTACTCAGGAAAATTTCCACAGACCCAAGGGCCCATCAGAGAACCTGATGCAATCTATCAGACAAGTTGATGGGGGCAAACCCTTTGAATGCAGGCCTTAGAGGCAATGCATCTTGAAGCCCATCAAAATGTCTTTTGTCACTGAGCCATAGATCAGCCTATCTGAAAACGGACCTCATAATGTAAGGAACCATGAAATTGATATAATGACCTTTTAATTAATAAATGAGCATGAAGGAAACAGTTAATATGATTGATTTTCCTAATAGTTCAAAACAAAAAATGGCATGCAATAGGAAACAAGGAATGAGGACTAGGATTCTAGACATGCAAAAAACAAGTGATCTTCACCTTGAACTCTTCATAGTCTCTCTGTTGCCAAACTAAGGTCATAAGTTAGGTATGAACAAACCAGCAATTACAACAATTATTTAGCATATCGTGTAAAATCTAGAAATATATATATATATACACACACACACAATAAATTGAATACTTCAATAATTGTTTCATTTACTTGTGAAAAGCAATCCCATTTATCTGTTTCTTCTCTTGGAAAACATGAAAGGTAACATATATATCATCATTGTTTAGACAATAATCAAGGAAAATAACTATTTAGAAAATGGACAGTTCATTGCATTTCCTGAACAAGTGTTCTAGTAGAAAACAAGTGCTTTTGAGCTTTCTAAAACTGCTAAACTATATTCTTAGACTATTTTCAACACCAAAAAGGAATGTAACTACTGTCTTTAGCAGTCGATGGATGCAAGTTAGAATGGATGCTCACTTTCACTGCCCTACATTCCTTCACAAATGGAGGCTGAATTTTATCCTTCAGATAGTCAATCTTCCGAGAAAAATAGAATTCAGGTTGAAACTCAAATTCCACTTGAGTAACAGATAGAAGAGAAGCAGTAAGTGCAATATTATTTTAAAATTACTAAAGAGAAAATTTGTAGAAAGCAAAAGTGTGTGAGATGAAATTTTGAAAAGAACTTTCAGATAGACAGTCTATATGGTTTTGTGGATCATAACATCATATATGCTTCTCCCAGTAGATTTCATATGGTAAATGGTACATTTCATCTTGGCCCAATTAAACTGAGATACTTTTTCTTGTACTGAAAATGGGAAACTGGAAAATATTACGACATTTTTCAGAATCATATACAGAGCATCAGTTCTTTTTCACTGTTTTTGGCAGGTCGGCTGAAACAACGGAGACTCTTTCAGCTATCATTCCAATTCCAAAAAGCAAGCTTATGCCATACAGGATTGTGATTATCATGTGGTTAATTATTTTGGCCCCTTTCTTCCACTATCAAGTTACAAATCCTGTAGATAGTGCCTTTGGATTACAGCTTACTTCTGTCATATGTGAGATTTGGTTCACATTTTCATGGGTGTTGGATCAGTTCCCCAAGTGGTCTCCAATCAACCAAGCAACTTATATTGACAGGCTATCAGCAAGGTAGAGATACATAACTGCAAAAATTGTATTATTAAACCCCGTCCCACCCACACCACCCCACCACCAACATCAACCATCAAATTCTCTGAGGAGCAAAGATAAATTGTGTTCAAATAAGACTAAAATATCCTGTATCTATTTTATCATTTTCAATTATTTGCTGAAATTTATTGAATATGACTCTAGTAGATAGTCAAATTTCAAAAAGCTATCAGATTTCAGATTTGATCTCGATAGATTATATTAGAGAAAGGGGTTTTAACACATTGCATTGCCATTGACCCAAGACCAAGAGATCCTAGGTTTACTTCTCATCAATGAGACTACCTATGCCCTTTAATCCCCTCTACCTCCTGCCTTTTCTAGGCCCACACGCCTCATTTGTAAATAGAACAACAATAAGCCAACAAGATTTAAAATAAAAACAGAGGGGAAAAAAAACAAAGAGGCTAGATTAAGCCTCAACCTCACGTGCCACTTCATTAAGTCTAATGGAAAGGAAACAGAAAAGGACAATATGAACTGAAAATTAATGTTTGGCCAGAAAATGACAATTCTTCCTTAAACAACGAGCACCATCAAATAACAAATACACGTTGGATTGATTGCACCACCAAATAACAAACACATTTCAATCGCTCTTGGCATACATAGCTGCTCTGCATGAGATGACTAGTAGAATGGGATCATATGGAACATATAAAGATTGGACATCTTTAAATTTGAAAAATTAAACATTGTTAATCTATATAAATCTGCAATCTTAAGCTTGGCATATTTACAGTTATGGTTTGACAAAGATTCAAATATGTGCTGAAATAATGCTCAAGGCCCAACATATGAAAATAAAGAAAACAAAAAGGGAAAATAAGCTGCAATCTTAAGCTTTGAGGGTCTCGTACCATATGCTAAAGCTCTGCCACTCATCTAGATGCTTAAACTTGAGAGATTCAGATAAATGTAAGTATGACAACATTGCAGCATTCGATACACAAGAATGGGAAAACTTTGACAAAAATTGCCATATAAAAAGGCTTATTTTACAAAGAGACCTCATTTTGAAGCGTTTCGAACCAATGTGAGCAATGCCATTCAACAGGCATCAAGATCATCTACAGCAAGCAAGAACAATACACAGGACAACTAACTCAACAAAGGAACAGAACGAAAATGATAGGCAACATTTACCGTCATAGCGAGAACCACGTCGGAGGCAGACTTTTCTTCCCTCCTTGAGTTCAAACTCCACACAGGCCTTGCAAATCGGGAAATTACACTCATGGCATGCCACAAACACCTCCCCATTCTCGCTAAAACCCACCTGCTCCCCGCCGGTGTTGCAAATGGGCACCCCTGACTCCATCCTCTCTCTCTCTCTCTCTCTCTCTCTCAAGACTTGGACTCAAATTTCTCCCCTTTTCCACTCACCCGGAGACCTTGAACCCAACAGTGAGGTGGGTTTGTGGTCTCTTTATGAGAAGGAGAAGGTCCAAAGAGAAATTTGCGGTGAGAGAGGCAGTCAAGCGAAAAGAGCCTTTGTAATGGCGGAGACTGACAGGGAGGCAGTGGTGGAAGGGGACGGCGGTGGTTGGGTGGTTGTGGAGGGTGGGATGTTGGCATCATCGTCGATCTCACAAAGAGAGAGAGAGCGAAGCAAAGCACGTAAATTGACTCAGAAGGGTTCTCTGAGAGAGAAAAAGGGTTAGGAGAAAATTTTTTGCGGGAAGATGAAGGAAGAGAGCGGTTTCGGTTGGGCTGGGAACCTCTCTGGCCGTGACTCATCCACCAACCATGGCAATGGCTTTCAGATCAATTTCCCACAAAATTTCATGTTACGCCCCTGCATCTTTTGCTTTTGTCGGTTCAACCCTCGAACTTTTGTCCTCGGTGAGTTTTTTCCGCATATTTTCGGAAGCAGGGATGAGACAGGTTTGGGAGGGGCGGGGACAACACAGAAAGAGAGTTACGGGCTGTTGAAGAGGAAAGGGGAAGAGGAAGTGAGAGTAGGATATAAAATGACAAAAAAGGGTTTTACAAATTTATTATAAATATAATTACATCAAGTAGCAATTTGAAAGTCGAAAAAAATACTAAAACTGCCGTGGAGTTTGCATACAATAATTATAAAATATAGAAAATGATAAAAATTTTCAATCCAGTAATGGGACTTGTTGGCCTCCTTGAGTTTGAGTTGGTTAGGAGAATGAGATCCTAGAGATATGCCAATTCGGGATCTAAATCTCTATTGTGACCATACGAATATCAGGTATCTAGAAATTTATAGTAATAAAATTGCCGTTGAAAATAATTTTATATAAATATCTTATTGTAACATATGTTCCATTCAAATAAGAATAAACATTATGACCAATTTGATCATTTTCCCCGAAGAGGATGTAACCCTATTTTATCATTGCTATCTTCATCGAAACGAAAGCTCACTCACTTGCGAAGGGCCAAGAAGCTTCCATCAATTGCATGTACACTCATTTTTCTTGCCCATTTACTTCAAACCCAGATATATCTTGGCAAGTAGGCTCCAAATCTTAATTGCTAGGAGCCAATTCTTTACGTATATATGATGTACAATGCATATATTCAGAAAAATTACAGAATATCCTATAATGATCCATTAATTAAAATTTATCGTGCAAGACTGAATTGGGATTTCAAGTATTTTGAAAGAGAAGCGAGTGATTGTATATGAGGTGTATATCTGTCTCTCTTGCATTATAGAATTTGGTAAACATTATTTTTGCCATAAAAAAATTTCTACTCTTAACGAAAATGTCTCATCCTTTAGGGTTAGTATACGTAATATGACTTGTAAAAATTTGCTTAGCAAATTGGGAATCTCTTCAACTAATAATCAAACTTAAAATCTTTTGATTTGTTGCAAAATTGTATGGATTCCTGTCAGGCGATTCGGTTGAATTGTGATTGAATTTCCACTGAAAATTGTAAAAACCGACCACATACCGCCAAAAAAAAAAAACAGAGAAGAAAGTCTCTTAGTAAAACTCTTCTTGCATTTTCGGAGGCGATGGGCAGCGATGTGTAAATTCGTGAGGGTGTCGAGTATAATTAATGTCCATTGGTATTTCGATTTAAAAAAATCAAGAAATTGTGTTCTCTCGGCAATTTCTCGCACGACAAAACGGGGGTTACCCAGAAAAAACTCACAAATTCCATTGATAGATGCCCAAGAAAATATAATGAGCTGGAGCTCTCGTGTGGCTCAAGGCTGAGAGCTCACCAAGAGACACTTTCTCGGTCATCCCAATAGGCTACCCGAGAGACAAGTCTCTTGGTTGATCTGACAAGTGAACCGAGAGACAGCTCTTTCTCGATTATCCTGGTAGAAAAACCGACAGGCCGGATAGCTCTCGGGTTTTCCTGCAACTAGCCAAGGACACATATCCCTAAGGAGAGAGATATATATTGAAATTATGAAGTCACTGTTGTATAGAAAGTCCATATATACTTGCAATATTTTCACCTGATCAAGTGCATACGTACACTGACAAGAAGACGCGAACTTACATTGTCAGTACTCAATCATCAGGCAATCTCAGAATTTAACTTACAACTCCAATTGTTTGAATAGCCATCTGGGACAATTTTGCACCTAAATGATAGAAAAGCAATTGGCATAACCCACACAGCCTATTATAAATTACAAGGAACATTCAGAATCTCAGTATCGATAACTCAACTCATCAAGAGCATAGAGGATAGTATGGTTTGATAAGTTTCATTATCAATTTCATTTGTTTATTAGAAGTAGCTGACAAAGTTACAGTTTTACTTTAGAAACTGATGATCTGTAAACATAAAAGAAAGAAAATAGTTGAAAAGGGGGAGAGATGTGGACTGGTCCTCATGAATTTTTTTTCTTTCAGCAGAGAAGAAAGTGGTGAGGGGAATATCAAACCGGCTGGGACCATTTCTATGGACCCAAAAAGAAGAGATTGTACTGTTGGCATATCCAATGTTTGCTTTATCGAGGGTATATCCATATGCAGGTGCGAATCACATAAGGATATAAATGTCACTGTTCAATGAAGTGCAACAACTCAGGCTAGGGTTTCGAGAGGAGAAAGGGAGAGAGGCGATTGCACAGTATGTGCAGGTGGAATAACAGTGTGATTCTCCTTTGGCATGGGAAGAATTAGAACTCCATGCATAATATGGTGGCATGCAGAGGCAAGTGAGCTCGGTTGGTTGCAGTTCAGTTAGATCCTTGCCAAAGGAGAATTGCCCTGCAATTCACCCTGCACCAAAGAACCTAGTAATTATTTGCCCCATGCATCCTATATATATCTGTACATGTGTGCAGTATGTTTCATAAGCGATATCCACGGAGAGGTACAACTAGCTATAGATAGCCATGAAGAGTTACATATATATATATACACACACAAAAGGTATTTTACGTTTGATTATTGGTTACCATCTCGCTTCTCTGTGAATGGATAATCTGCTGCTTGATTGCTTATAAGTGTTCAAAAATTTTCCAGGGATTGAAAGGGATAGAACAGCTGACCTTTGTAGTGGACTGACAAGTTGATTACCATAGTGGGGACAGGATCAAGATGCTGCGGGCTGATCTAGAGAGAGAGCCGAGATAAGGAAGATCCGAGCCAAAACCTAACACGAAAACGCCAAGAGGAAGCCAA
Organism: Sonneratia caseolaris; assembly: GCA_900006705.1. Classification (NCBI taxonomy): domain Eukaryota; kingdom Viridiplantae; phylum Streptophyta; class Magnoliopsida; order Myrtales; family Lythraceae; genus Sonneratia; species Sonneratia caseolaris. Next base: position 748,514 of record CXYZ01009481.1, on the reverse strand, counting down.
ATTGAGGGTGATGGTTCAGTTTTGCCTTAGAGGTTACGTGAAATAGCAGAGAAACCCAAATAGTAGAGAATCCCACATAGACCACAAATATAAAAATAAATCAAAACAAATTGGAAAAGATATATATGTAATAGCAAGACTAATTGGAAGTACACGTGGCAAATACGTGCAACTGCTGTAATACTCCTCTCAAGTTAGAGAATGACGATTCCAAACGCCCAACTTGCAGATAAGGAATTGGAACTGGCCTCGACCAAGATTTTTAGTGGAAGAGACCCGTGAACTGAAGACATGTTATAATATGGCAGTAGAGATAGAGTTGGATCGGGTATGTTCACAAATGAAATGCAGTTGATCTCACTGTGTCTAGTACGTTTGTGAAAAACTAGATTTGCTACAATTAATATGCAAGGCTATTTGATTATCACAATATAATCTCGTGGGTTCATGGAATGAGACACCAAGGGATGATAGCAATTGCATAACCATAATACTTCAATGATAGTACGTTGCATACATGACTCGATATTCTACATCTGTAGAGTATCATGAAACTGTACTTTGGTTCTTGGTTTTCAAGAAATAGAACTACCACCCAATGTGATAAAATATCCAGTCACCAATCTTTGAGTCATAAGAAAACTAGTCCAATCATATTCACAAAAGGCCATCAATTAAACGGAGAGTGGTTTGAGAAATATACGCTATCCTAGAGACTTCCTAAGATGCCAAAACACTCATATTACCGCATCCTGGTGGCCTTTGGGTGAATCCTGCATGAACTGGGATAAGATATGGACCAAATAACCTTATTTTGGTCTTGTAACAGGGAAATTGCGGGGCAAATCTCCTTTGGTAGTCCGCAGGACTTCTAGGAGTTTGCATGACTGCAAAAGAGTAGTTGCCCAGTAATTCCACCTCGTACATGAAGTTCAACCATCGGCCTGTTCCTTCACATCGACAAGGGCTTGTTAGTTGGGGCTCTGGATGAACAGTTCCAATTCTCAAATGTTGATCTTATAGGCGCCTCAGAAGTTGTAGAGAGTCTCATGTTGCTGAAATGAGCAAATTCTTAGAACATCGATCCGTTTTCAATTCTGTGACTGGGAAAATGAAGCATGGTTATGTACAATGGCCTTGATCACAGCTCCTAGTCCGTACTACACTCTATGTCAAACATTCAAGGATACATATCCTGAATCGAGATAAACATCGAAATTATGATGTCATTGTTGAATAGGAAGATCAAATAACTGCAATATCTTCGCCTGATGAAGTCATGCACTTGCAATATCAGTACTCAAATTATCAAGCAATCTCAAATTTAATTCATAATTCTTCTAGTTTATACATCAATATAGCCACCTTATCTTGAGTCACACAATTTTGATACGGGCTGAATGACCCAGTGCAGCAAGAGCCGAAAGGATCGTCTACTTTTGACACGTCCGACCATCGCAAGCTAATTTGATGTTATGGAGTAGTGACGCGTGACTAGATAAAGAAACGAAAAGATTGAAAGGGAAAAGTCGAACAAAGGGAGAGATGTGGACTGGACTTCTTGAATTCTTCTTTCTGCAGAGCAAAAGTGACGAAGGGGATACCCTGGCCGGCCCGGACCATTTCCGCATATCGGAAGAAGAGAATTGTACTATTGGCATATCCCATGTTCGGTTTTTCTAAGGCATATCCAAAATACGGGTGCGAATTGCGTGAGGATATAAATGTCACTGTTCAACCAGCTGCGAGGACTCGTTCTTGGGTTTTGAGAAGAGAGATGGTGAGGGACGATGCAACGTGCGTGAGAGCAACATAAGTTATAAGCTAGCGAAAGCCACGAACAGGTAATTATACGTTACCATGATACATAAATTTTGGCCTTCGAGGTTGACAAGGAAATAATTTATGGTAAGGGTAAAATAGTCTTTCAACCAAGCTGCATCACATCTTAGAGTTATGCTCAAGACACGCAGTAGCCTTCAGAAAAATTGTCTTCTCCTTCCTGCCCGGGTCGCTGACTCTAGCTATAGACACGGCAGCAGTATGGACGAGGGAAGGCTGGAGCCATTTGCATTACACCATCTCTCCTATCAACTATTCTCATTCTATTATATTTTCTCTCCCCTGCAGACGATACTGATTTAAATGTCAAAGGGACAGCTCGGACTCCCAACTCCAACCCTCGCCATCGCTTTCCTTAGTTGTCCAGGTCCAGACGAACAGGGTCAGAATCTTTGGAGGGCCCAATCAGGCCATGTACACACTGAGTCTCCTGATTGACCCATCAGAAGCAACACCACTTCATTTGCTTGCTATTTTGTCATTGAGAAGGGCTCGTTAGGGTTCGGATGAACAGTTCCCGTGCTCCAATGTCCATCTTATGAAAGATGTAAAGATCCTCATATTGCAGAGATAAGCGTATTCTTAAATCCTTCCATTTCTCAATTCTGTGATTGAGAACGGTCGTGTGTACGAAGACGACCTTGACTAGAGCTCCCAGTGTGTATCACACTTTACGTCGAAGGACACATTCTCTGGAGCCAGGCACACACATACATGTTGATATTGCAAACTCATTTGGTGAATAGAAAATTAATTTAGCAGGTTCTTTTCGAAAATTAATTTAGGTTGCAATACCTGATCTGATTAGGGATGAAACTATTTTAGGAGTTCGAAAAGTACTTATAAATTTTTTGAAGATGACTCATGAAACTTGTTTACATGGCATAGTCACCGTAGGTTAAGTTGTCATGTCACCTGTGTATGCGACAAGGTAATAATAGCGTGGCTATCACCTCAGACTAAATCATTACGTCACCTACCCCCGCCAGAAATATTTACCATGGTCATGTTAGAGTCATAATCATTTAATGATGTATTATTTTACCAAGATTAAAAATCACGGAAATCAAGTTTTATAGCGAAGCTTTTGAAAATTTAGAACTTAATTTTTTTTAAAATTGGATAAACTTAGGACTTGTATTGTAATTTTATTCTTAATGAAGTCATGCACTAGCAATGTCATCAGTACCCAAAATCGTCGAGCTGCAATCTCAAGTTTAACTCGTCAAATCTTCTGGCATAGGCATCAATACATCCACCTCATCTGGAACACATTTTCATTCGATAGGGAAGCAATTGGGACAAAAACATAGCCCTGTATAAATTGAAGATAACGTTATTGAATCTCAATTTCCATTTGGGCTAATCAACTGAGTGTGTAGTAATATGCCAAAAGGATCGTATAGTCTGATATATGTTCATTTGATTAGAAGGGGACTGACGAAATAGTAGTTACACCTTTCATACTACTGACAAGAAAAAAATTAAAGGAAAAAATTACAGAAAATCTTACTATTATACATTTTAACATAATCTTTTTAAATTTTATATATTTAATTTTATAACATATTTAGGTCATACTTTTTAATTATTTGTTGATATATCATTTAACAATATCATGTGACAATTATTAACTTACATAGCATGATGACATTGTATCAAAATTTCGATACTACATCTTATCTTATCACGTCAGTGAAATTTTGACATGTAAATGAATAGTTATTATATTATTATATTATTAAAAATTATGATTTAAATATATTATTAAATAGAAATAGTAATTTTAAAATATAAAAAATTATAAATACAAAGAATTTTAGTGAAAGAAAAAGGATGGGAATTTAGAAAAGTTGAAAAGGGGGGAGATGTTGACTTTCCTGTTGAATTCTTCTTTCACCATGGAAAATTTGGAATAGGGAATACCCATGCCGGGACCAATAATATATCAGAAGAAAAGAACTGTACTATTGGCATATCCCCTGTTACCTATATGTATGTACCATGCATGAGAGCTACATACGTTACGAGGTAGCAAGGTAGCCACGAACAGGCAAGTATACACTAAAGACACATGCATATATACATATATAACCTGCATTTGGCTACCGATTCTCCTCTTGGTTCTCCATTAATTAACAGATTATATAGTTTGGCTGCTGGGTTCCAATAGTTTTTCTTCGGATTCAAGAGTGCGGAGCACCAATGTTCAACTGCACGGAGATCAACTGATAGAAGACTAGTACGCGATGAGTAGAAATCGCACGTTGAGACGACATTATGTCGTTAACATGGACATACATATAGCTATGATGGAGCCCCACAACTCTGGGGATCAATCTTATACTTGCAGACGACATGTAGAGCGCCACGCGGGCAAAATGATGAGGGCAGCATCGTGCAATAGTTAATATGGAGTTTTCCCAGTTGGAAAATGTTCTTACATATATTAGACACAGGTTAGCTTGTGACTTATACCACATGGCTTATATACCCATTACACAAAATGCTCTATCTTCGTAGTGGGGCTGGTTGGTGATCACTATACCATCAGCCATAATGAAAATGCAGTGGTTTAAACACTTTAAGAAAGGAATGTGTCCAGCAAATTATCCTGTGAAAGTGAAATTTTGCTCCAGCAGATGTTCATAGTTTTGTAAGAGCTGAAAGAATTTGTAAGAATAAGAGGGAAATAAATCGACATTCTGGACTCGAAATTTGAGACATGGTAGGCGGGCCTGAATCCAGTTTGGTACAAATTGGCTTTATTTCAGATTTAGTTCCTTCTTTTTTTCTTTTTTTTTTACTAAATATGATTCTAATTTAGACTTGAGATTTACCTTTTGGTTAATTGTGGCTACCGAAGTGAACTGAATTGAATTTTCAATGCTTAACATTGATGACTAACTAACTGTGACTTGATATTAAGACATAAATTGGTATAGACTTGTCTAATACTTGGCCAATTGATGACTAATGGAAATTTGTGTCAAGTCGCTTCATGCTCTTCCAATTTTGGTTTGGAGCTAATTTTCAAGTTTGAGGATAATATTTTGAACTCTGATGTTCATTGCTTAAAATACCTTGAAATTTTTAGTGATGTTTAAGATATGTATGACGAGTTCCTCTGCAGATCCTCTGGACATATATATGCATTTTATGATGATTAATTTCACATTAAACATTAGAATTTTTATATGACTCTATTGGTAAGTAAAATAACCTTTCATATACATCCTTGATGTGGACTGCCCATCAGGGATCAAACAATTGCTATGGAGGAGTTGTTCAAATGCAATACTAGCATGCGTGTACATATCTGAAGATAGAACTGATTATGGTTATGGATGAGGGAAGCTGTCCTTTCGTGGACAGGAAAGAAACAACCCAGCAAACCTTATTCTTATGTAATTGGTGCGAATGCGTACGATTAGTGTAAGTGTGTGTCCGAATCGGGGGAAAAAAACATCACAAGAGGTGAACAATATTTACATTATGAACGACTAAATTACAACATGAGTTCTAAAATTTTGGGTTTTTTTTATATTAAGTTTGGTTTATTTAGTCATAAAACTTTTGCTCCACAATCCATGTGAGTCTTAAACTTGATGGACCGTTAAATAGAGAATAATGTGACATGCTGACATGGGTTTTAGTATGATATAGCACTGTTAAATTTAATACAAATTAACATGGTATGTCATTATCATATCAAATAAAAATTGTCACGTTAATATGTCACAATAGTAAAACTGATCAACATTGTTATCATATATTTAATGGTATGTTATAAGACTTATTTGAGTTGTGGAACAAAAGTCTTAGGATTAAATAAGTTTTAGAATAGAAACTTGAAAATTGATTGAGCCAAACTAAAGTTTTGTTTAATATATAAAAACAAAATCAAAGTTTTATGACTCCCGCAGTAATTTTCTCATGGAATGAAGCCAGGATGCTGTCACTTGAGTGTGAAGATTTTAGTAATAGAGAGAACACTGCCCCGAAGTATGGATGGAGATCAGCAGGTGGTGCTGTGGGAGATCAAAGAAGTGGAAGAAACTAGGAGATCACTCAGAACGGAAGAATGGTGGAGGAGGAGGTCGTAAAAAACTAACCGTTCTCTGGGAAAAAAATTCCATGAAACTTTGAGTGAGTTTGAATCTGACATTTGCCAACCAAAAAAAAAAAAATTCTGCTCAACGGAGGTACCTAGGTAGTAGCATTTTTGGTTTCTCCTGTCATTGTACCATGGCATGGTATAGCCTTGATGCCAAGAGCCACTCAAGCTCACGGTCATGCAACACCACCGACCCTTGCCGTGACACGGCGTCAACCCTATCATTCGTGGTCGATTTCTCCTTTATCTTTAAGTTTTGGGTTTTCCATATTCGATTTGGCAGAAGGTATTTTCAATAGATTTTGATGAATGATAAATTGTCACGCGGGTAAAACAGTTTTTTACAATGTTGCCGTCAACTTACACTATAAATACCTCAAGGTAACAACAAGGTGACATAACTCGTACTTACTCTCCTCTCACATTTCTACTTACTACAGCATATTCTTTTTGGAGTACCGACTTGAGTGTCGGAGGTTTAAATCGGGCAACTATCCCAGATTTGACTTCTCTTTCTAGTGTCCCTAGTTTGGGTGTCACGGATATAGGTCGACTATATCGGCTTGGCTCATCAATGGGTTTCATCAGTCCTCCCCTTTTCACACCTCCTCAGTTTACTGTTGCCCCAACCGGCTCGCCATCACCTCGAGCGGCTCTCAGCCCTCATCCTTGGCGCCTATGCCTGATCACCTCAGGGGATGCAACAAGCTGGTCCGACCGACTCATGGACATGATCAGCTTACCGCCGCTCGGTTCACCACTCGCCAACTTCCACTTCCTGATTGGCTCGCTACTAACATGACAGCCACAGCCCACCAAGCTCTTTGGACCTCATCAGAAATGAAAGGAAGAAAGAGGGAATTATTGGCACTGCACCATTGTTCCATGATTTTCTGGGGTAACTTACTTTCATCATTTTCCATCCAATGTAATAATTATAAATCTGGAAAGTCATTTATGTTTCTGGAGAAAAAGTAAAAGGCTACAGTTTGAAGCCATCTATTTATATGTCTAACACAATGATGCCTTCCACAAGTTGGAAGGCTCTCTCGGAGCCCATAGAAAACGCAATTTAAATTGGAACTGAACAAGGAGAGTAAGTGGGATGCTCCCATTGTGGAGCGCGAAACCCCGACCGACCGCATGACTTGCGCTCTACCGAATGAGCTAGAAGAATTTATCAATTTCCATTGCCCCGATTATTATTTTTTGCTCATACGGATCAGTACAGTGATTTTCAGAAGGAAATGGTTTAAAGGAGCATATTTGAGTTGAGGAATTTTTTTTTTTACAAAGGTGTAGAAATAAATTTATGTTACACGTGGGATTAATTACCCACATGAGATTGTTGTGGTTCCAATTGCAGCATCTGCCAAATTTCATGAAATCGAACATATTCATGGCTTTAATCCATAAAATCTTCTTTCCATATATATTATCTAATATTTAAAACATCTATTAAACTCTTAATCATTCAAGTTTAAATTATCACTCAACCGTAAGTTCATGAGACTCAAGCGAATCATAATCAATCAAATTGTCTGGGAACCATAGGTTTGCCCCCAGTCCTATAGAAGCGTTGACATATGTATGAATTCTCCATCGCCATGACAGGAGATCCGGAATTTTCTAATTGATCGTCACTTTCATTTATGGGGCCAGAAAAAAAAAAAACCAAGTAGCATCCAATGAACACAAGGCGAATTATGCTGCCCACGACCTATAAATCATTGCCAACCACCCCTTCTTGTAGTCTTCTAATTATTCTCTTCATACATATAAATCCATATATATGAATGTGATGACTGACCACAAATTTGATCTCTCATCTAAATATTTTGCCCGTCCTTCTCAATTAAAACCATGTCGGGTCCCGGCCATAGTTCATCCTCCTCGGCTTCATCTTCAGCAAGTTCTACAGCGACTCCATCACTTTCAGAGGATCCTCCCTCAGTGCAGCTCCAAACCGAGTTCGTCCCAAAGAACATTTCAGACCTGATTCTTGGGAAGTTCTTGGATGCATCGGAGTTCGGGTTTGTGTATGAGCAGAGTGGGCTGTGGTCTCCTCCCATTCAGCGCACCTTCTTCCTCAGCTCGGAGGGTAAGATAATCACGGACCGTGAAATGCTCCCGAGAATCAGAAGCATGACAGATGATGATTATGAATTGCCTGAGGATTCTCCGAGGAGACGTGGATACCGAGTATGGCTTAAGGTACGAAATAGCTAATTGTACCGTTATATTAGGCAAAATTATTGTCGTTGGCTGGATGCTGTGTGATTCATATATTTTTCTTATTACTAACTATTAACAACTGAATCCACATTCCAAGGTTAAGACAAGTAATTCTCCAATACATAAACATGACTGGGTACCATTATCTAGTAATTTAAGTTTTTTAATTGAACATGAACACAACATGAATCTTGTCCATGGTTAGTTAACTGTAACCCAACCCAAGTATAGGACTCGTGATTATTAAAACCAGATTTAGAAGAAAAATGGTAGCTCCTCAATTATTATCAATAAATTCTAATGTAGAAGAAAAAGCTTGCATCATGGTAAATCTTTCCTCTCGTCACAGCACGGGAAATTATCCGCCTTGTGGTTCTTTGGGACAACTAGCAAGTAGCCCATAGTTGCCACACAGGAATATGAGAAATACATATCATCGCATATCAAATTAAATTTTTAGATTAAGTATACAAATAATTCCTTGTAAATTCGGTAAATTTGTAAAATAATGGTAACAACTTCCCCATGACACATGAGAAACTTATAATGCCCACGGTGTGTAGTGCTTCATTATTTTTTCTTATCCCATGCATCACAGCAGCCATATTCTCTACTCTTTTTTAATTGTCCTATATCTAAAAACCAACCGATATGATTAATTTAAATCGAGTTTAAACGATGTATTAAAGAGGTAAAACTTTTTCTAGTATAATCAAATATAAATAGAAAGAGGTGGCCCAAGTGATGATTGTACTCATGCATAATTCTATGTTTGAACGCAAAGAGGACAGATGAAATGACCTGTGATTCCATTTCTCACATTCTAGTGCTTGCCTCATACTACATTTCACATCATCTTTGGTATTCATTATATATTATATGCTAAATATTTATTCAAGAGTTGAGACGGTGGTTGTTTTGTTGGGTATATTTTAATATAATATCCCTCATCATTTCTTTGAACTTGAAAGGCCTCCGACACTCTGCATTTCGAAATGACACCGCGTGTTCTTAAGCATATTCTCTAGGTCACTAAGTTTTTATGAAGTCAATCGACATCCCCATCGCGATCACAATGAGAGAGGACAGGGTGGGACAGGGGGTGGGGGGGTCATGGGCGCCCCCACCTGTCGCCTGTCGCCGGTCACCTTCTTCTCTCAGGCAAAAGGCTATTTGAGGTATTTGCAGGCCTTGGGTGATTTCACCTGAAATTGACAAATGATCCTTTGACAAATTCTCGGAGAAGAGAGACTCAACGGCGAGTTCGTCCCGGATGTCCGTCGGTGAGCATCGAATGTCTTAAGAATGCCTACTTCTATCTCTTCGAATCGAGAGAGATGGTGGGGGTGGCGGGCAGGGAAGTGGTGGGCGTTGGTGGCGGGGGGCTGCGCGCCCCTCATCTTATTTTCTCTGTACTTTGTCTACTTTTATTTTTATAGTATAATTAATTGGATTTTTTTTTTCATTATGTGCTCTTAAGACATGTGATAAGTAATTAAAACTTTTTATATATGGTTAAATAATCATTTAATATACAAATTACAACTTTTTCAATACTTAATTTGCCCTTTATTTAATTTTAGAAAAAAATAATATCTGATCAATTTTGTATTACTAAATATAAATTCTACCATCTANAAGAGAGAGAGCCATGGTAATAAATGAACCACATAACTACCAACTTGATCTTGAATTAGTGGTTCTCTCATTGGACATTCAAATGCGTGATTAAAATATTGAATCCAGTATTAGGAGGGTGATGAGAATTTTCTCAATGATCTTAACTTGACCGTATATTAGTTTCGAGATACGTTTCAGTTGATCCAAAAGTCCTAAGTGATGTAAAAAAAAAAAAACCACAAACCGTGAGCTACATAATAGCACGAACCCTTTCTGTTTTCCTTTTAACGGATTGAAAGTAGGAAAAATGATCCTTTTAATCCTTAACCTTCTGTGATTTTACCACTTTTGTTCTAAACTTTTTTTTATCATTCTTATCCTCAACTTTCCTGATTTTTGCCACTTTGGTCATATTATAATATTTGTGTCTTTGGTTTTTGGTAATCCCTTCAACTATATTTTTCTTTCATTGAGAAATTTCTTAATTTTCAATTGATGCAAAAAAAATTATTTTTGATAGTTTAAGTTTTTCTAAATATTTTTAATTTTTAAAATATCATGTCAGCAATACTAACAGAAAATCTAATGGTAGGACTAAGTGGCAAAAATTGAGAAAGTTGATGATAAGAATATTAAAAAAAAGAAAGATTTAAGACGAAAATGATGAAATTATAAAATATTTAGGACTAAAAGTGTCTCTTTTTCATTATTATTATATCCTATCTCGTGAGGTCATAGGATAGAAAACCCTAATTAATTTAATTTTCTTTAATTGCGAGGTTATCATTTGAGTTAGACGTAGCATCAAGTGTGATGTCACACTTGTTATAGTCTATATCATCACATGTTAAAGGTCCTTTATTTAATTCATGTAAACAAAAAAAAAGAGCAAAAATGCCCAAAATGAATGAATGTGATATCTGTACTTCCACATTAATGGATTTGTAAACGGGGAATAGTTTGATGCGAAAGATCTTGTGTGCAAGATAAAATATATTTATTTATTGAGATAATTTGATATTTTTTTGTTTAATTAAGATTTTATATTTAAATATTATGAATGTAAATAATGTATATTTATAGAGTTTTTTTTTCTTAAGTGGGATTAGTTGGAATACAATTATTTTTTTGATATTTTATTTGAAAAAAGGGAGATGAAATATTTATTAATGTTCTCTTTTTGCTAAATCAAATATTAATGAAATATTCGAATTTATGGAAGATTGATTGGCTCGTCCCTTTCTGCTTCAGGCGGGGTGGTGCTGCTCCTTAGCCAAAGGACACTTAACCGGTGAGAAACGAGCTTAGTTGGACAGAATCTCTCGATCCTCAAATTCGAACTTTGCACAATATCCGGATAGAAGGAATTTGGAAGAAGCTATGATGAACGTCCTGACGAGGCAAGAAGTTGATCGGTACGAACAAGAGGGGGGAGAAGAAAATGCCACCCCACAAACAAGAGTGACAACCGAGCCGCAGGGCGGCAAAGTCTCCCTAAACATGATCCTTTCATTTCTCTTCAGCCCTCCTCAAATGCCATTACACGTAATGGAAAGTAGATTTGAAATCGCATTTTCGAAATTTCATGTCTCGGAGGGCCGGAGAACGGCACTTCCGACGCCCACATGTGTTTTTTTCTCCACCTTTTACCCTCAATCGTATGCAGCTCATTGATCTTACTCTCTCGAGTGGGGAACCGTTTATGGATTCTGTAGTTGAGGCGCCGGTTTGTGGCTTCTCACCGTTTCAGGGTAGCATAGCATTCAGATGAATAAAGAGATGGGATAAGTTACTTGCAATTGGACCAGAAAGGAGAATGAGGGTCTGTCGTCCTGCTTACAGAAATTTATTGATATAGCAATTGAAGAGGTTCATGTGCATGGTGCCGGAATGTCCGTACAGGACTCATTAAGATTCTGATCCATTCAATTGCACTTTATCTGTCATCCCTTTGCACCAGATGCGGACTTATTGAGTGGAAAAGCAAATGAAGGGTCGCTACATTAATGGAACTACCCAGCAGTGGCATGAAATTGAACCACATACTGGTGAAACCTCACAGTGCCGGGGGAGAATCTGTCCATCCCAAGCAACCTGAAATTTCATCTTCTACAATACCCTCGGGGACTCGCTGCAGAGACACTTTCCGCAAGAAATGAGCTTCAACAAAGAACCGCGCCTCCTCGCTCGGATTTTCAATCGAAAAAGCTGGCAGTGAAGGGAGGGATCAAAATCAGTATTACTAATTATCAAAAGAATGAAACTAACCTCCCTAATCCTTTCTGCTCAGGAATTCTCAAAAATGAAAACGGAACTTGGTTTTCTGTTTGGTTTAGAAAATGGTTCCAATTTCTATTTCCTCTGGTGTGAAAATTCTTTTAAATTCCTTCTCTTCAATCATTTCAGAGTGAATAAAGAATGAGATACGAATCATGGCATTAAATTTTAAAGGATGTCATCAAATTGCCTTGAGTCGAGTTTTTTGGGATACTTTGCAGCAGAGCCAACTTCTTGATCTAGGCCTGAGTCTCCTGCAAATTCAAGGAATCACAGAGTCAAATCTAGCCTTACAGATCACATTTCGATTCAAATATCCAGACAAAACAAGGCGTACTAGCTGCAGCTGCGCCTTTTGGCCTACTAATATGATTCCAGTGTCTTGTTTCTCTAAACAGAATCTACATTCCATTCTTTCATTCCCAGCAGCAGAAGATTAATATCTATGCAGATTTCACATAATAGGTTTCCACTGACAATCACAGAAGCCTTTAACTCTACCAGAGGCTTCAGTTTATTACTAAAATAAGGGAACTTTGGCAAATTATAAACGTAAATTCTTCCAGAGGAAGAGAGAATTATAAAAATCCCTGCACTCACAGATTCTTTTCCTCGAGCTTCTTGGCCTGGGAAAACGTTCTCCTCATCAACCAAGAGTTTAACTGAAAGCTTCTCCCTCCAGTGTGCTGAATCACGTCGGCAAGGGAAACCTTCCTTTTCACAATGCTCTGACTCAGCATCTTCTCACCAAACTTTCTCCTCTCCACATAGGAAGGTGGCACTTTCATATGAGATGTTACTTCTTCTGGAGTTCTTTTATAAGCTCCATTGCTCTTTGGATCTCTAGGAGAAGGACCCAACTCAACTATTTCATTACTTCCAACCCGAGACACACCACCTCCTGGGTCTGGAAGAGGAAGACATGCCTGTGCCTCGTTGCTCATGTCATGCTTGGATTGACATGATATTTTGATCGTGACTGTGGACCCCAAGACAGTCCTGAATGCTTGCAAAACGTGTTCTTGCAACTTCTCGGCATTTGTCTTTGCTACTTGTGAGCTGAAAAGTAACTGCACAGTGGGAGCTGAAACAGAAGAGCAGTTTAAAGGGAAAAGTGGCAAGATTACTGAAAGACCTGTTCTGATAAATTTGGTCTAAGGCGTGATCTCATAACCACGCGCTTTTCACCATAACCACAGAATGAAAAACAGAAGAAAAGAAGCATCTCTAGCCCTAGGTAAACAACAAAATCTAAGCTATAAACTAGTTTTCAGTGTAATGGTGATATATCCATTACCTGCGCCAAAAGTGACAGATAACAGCTTTCCTTCTTGGAGCAGAAACTCCTTCACACTACCGATTGGAACCTTACTGATTACTTCTAACCATATGTCATTGATACTCTGGTGTGCTATCCCATGGTTTGGCCTCCCAACTCTATTGCCTCTTATGTGAGATCTACCTTCCCTGCTCGGGCCATTTGCACACAATAAACTTCCAGGATGAATGCTTCCGATTCCAACGTTGAGAGGCCATCCCATTCCATTGTCAGCCATCTTGACATGCTCCGGGCCCTGTCCTTCATATTCGAGGTCTCCCACATTATTTTCAGCCAAAGGGCTATGACTAAAGCTATGACTGACTGAAGATTTTGGGATCAGACACTGTTTGTCGGGAGCAAGTTGGAGTAATGCAGCTGTCAGCCAAGTCATGTTGTCATTGTCTAATCTCAGCATTTTCTCAGCTTCCAATAGGGTTTTCAGTGCTTGACGCAATCTCTCCGTTTCTTGTTTTGACACTGCAAACAAAAAAATTATCTCTGTCAAAAGGAAGGGGTAGTTCTTGCATATAGACCAGTCCAGAAGTGAAATGTCTTTCTTCAGGCTGGATAATTGACAACCATTAATCACTATGATTCCCGTGACAATAAAGTTGACTTGCCCCAGTAGTTGGTCAGTGAAAATAATCAGGTCTAAATCCATTAGATTCATATTAGAATTTTTTACCCTGAACCTAGAAATGCCAGGAGGAGATGATTGTTTTTTACTCCCAAGTATAGCATAGATCAGCGCAGAAACTCATTTTCTTTGATCTTTTCTCCGATGACTGTATCCTAGTTCTATATGAAAAAGAAGCTGCCATGATATGCTAATTAGAGAACTGTTACTTCACAAGCTTTAATGCAGAGGAACGAGTTACTCAACAATAATCTCGAAACTCAAAATGAAGAAAATGTGGAAAATCTCTCACTTTAACCTCAAAAGGAAAGAAGAGTGTACTAAACTTACATGGTACACTCTTGAAGAACTTCCTTCTGTTCCTTTCCGCTGTAAAATCATAGGTCCCAGCAATTAAATCCGTAACAACTGTAGCAAGTTGTGACATCAGGGCCAATGGCCCCACTCCTGTTTCTAGTAACACCCTCAAGTTCTTGACAGTGTTAACTGTGTCTGTAGACAATGCTGAATCAAGAAGATCCACTAGTTTCTCGTCGGAAATAAGCCCAATCTGGGAAGAACAGAGGAAAATAAAACTTTTTCTTAGTTCAATAATAAATTATGAAGTTACAGGATATAGAATCTGAAAAAATACTTCATGCGATGGTGAATATCTCCCTTTCAGTCAGGCGAAAAGTTAGAATTGTTCAATTATGAAGCAACGAAGAATCTGGAGAATCTTCTTTCACATTGTTCAGGAATAAAGAAACCATCACATCAGATATTCTGTCATTCATGATGTTGTATCGAAGCCAAGCCTAGAACATTGGCAAATTCCCACAAGTAGTGGCCTTTGGAAAGGGAAACTAAAAAGAAAAAACAAAAATCTTGATCAATGTAGAGCCCAGAGACTTCTATTTCTATGACAGGCTACATGAGGTCTACGAGTATTATCATATATTTGCTATAAAGAAAAGCCAAATTTTTTAATTTAAAAAAAAATTAATTGAGTTGGTGCATGGTCACAGGGGTCCGTGGATGTACCATTCAAGTAATTGCTACCTACCATATCTTGACAGAGGAGGTGCACAGATGTTGTAGTTTTCACAACCTAAAAATCCATGATTCTTGGAGCACTCTCTCCTGACCTGGTCTGTTATTAGATGGCGTCAAGTGTCTGAATCATGTTTACTCAGTGATGGATTTTTCTTTATTAATAAACATGGTAGGAGATATGATCTCACATCTCACACACTGTAAAAGCAAAGGCAGAGCCGAATATGTGCTTAGCATGGTACAGATGAGTATATTATGGCCCTCACAGTACTACACGCTATTGCTTTGAACTGGACACATGAAGAGGCTTTTTCATGTGAAAGAAGCTGCAATGTAAAGAAACAAAGGATTTTTCCGTATGAACATGTTTTTCCATAGCATCCCTATGTTAGTAATTTCGAAAAAATGAGTTGCTGCCCTCTTGGTGCCATGATTTCACTTCTGAGTTCCAATGAGGCGGATAAGAAGAGACTACTAATATCTTTCATTTGGTAATAAGAATCCCTTCCAGGCATTCTTTTATCACCTAATCTTTTAAGTTTCACTGCCACAAGATCAGTAAGATATTGAGGTCACCTGGCTGTGTTAACCTAAAGCTTATGAAGTTGGAAATCAATGACTCAAAAAGATTGGACTCTTTCACTGCACAAGATATCTTCACTTATTAATAGCCACTATTCACCCATGAATCATCAGTAAATATCTCAACAAAGTCAATAATTGCAGCATTCATTTTCCCTCTTTTGCTGTTCTTTCTACTCTGCCCTATGACTCCATTTTGTTGCGTAAGGTTTCTCAAACCCAAAAGGCATGATGCCGACATTATAAAGATGTACAAGAAGCATGTCACAATGTCCACCATTAAATGACAGGAATGAAGACTAACACTATCTGTTCTACCTGGGGAAAAGGGAATAATATGGAGCAAGAAAGGTAGCTCACCAGCTCCTGAACCAGTGTAACTGAGATTCTATCCCCGAGCAAACTCAGTTGGTCTAAAGTCATCAGAGCATCTCTCAAGGAACCATCAGACCTCCAAGTGATAAGCTTCAATGCATCTTCGTCCACTTCTAAACGCTCCTTGCTTGAGACCCGTTGCAAAGCATAGATAATATCTGCATCCTTCAACTTCGGGAAGAAGAATTTATGGGATCTTGATATGATTATATGAGGTAAAACCTTGAGACTGGAGCACACAAGGATAAACGCCACATTCCTTGGAGCCCGTTCAATGACTTTTGATATCGCATCCCAGCAGTCACCTGAGAGAGCATCACAGTCATCGAATATGACTACCTTGTACTGAGAACGAGATGGAATTGAAGCTGCCATGTTGTCAAGGAGGTTGATGATACTCTCAAAGTTGAAGTTGCTAATTGGGCCTACCTCTCTCACATTCTGGCTCTTGCCCATGTAATGGCCATCACAAGAACTGCAGTATCCACAGGGCTTTGGTTCATCCCAGGACTGGCAGTTGATGGCCCGTGCAAAAATTCGAGCGCATGACGTCTTTCCCGTTCCATACGGTCCATAAAACACATAGAGGAGCCCAATCCTCTGCCACACAACAGCATTAGACAAGGCATGGGCAACGAGATTTTGCCCCACTAGGTCCCTGAAAGATCTCGGTGCATACTTCTGGATTAGGTTCTGGTGGAAATTTCTCTGAGTTCTTGGCCTGATCAGATCATTTGACCAGGCATCAGAGGTGTGATCAGACTCCAGATCGTGCTTCAGAAAGTAATCCGCAAATTTACCAAATTCCCTTGCGCAGTCATGTAGCTTCCAGCAGCTTCCCTGAGAATCACCCTGAAGGGGCAAGGCCTCCATCTTAGATTTAGAAAACTCATTCAAGGTATCAGAAGTTAATGGAAGATCAAAACCATCCGTTCTCCCCTCTGAAAGGCCCAATGATATGCTCCTTCCAGCCTTGTCAAGAATAGTTCTTCCCCTATGGTGAATTCTTGACAAATTCCAGGGTGTCCCACAACCGCTCCTCGGAGCTCTAGTGATGTTATTCTTCTCTTGATGCTCTTCTTCTTCTTCTTCTTCTTCTTCTTCTTCTTCTTCTTCTTTATCAAGATCTACAGCTTCCTCCTCTTCCATGCGATGACTCAGATATATGGGTCCCATGTTCTTATCTCCAACATCTTGACAAGCTGTCCAAGCTTGAGGTCTCCTCAATGCTTGAAACATTTGCCCCTTCCCCTGGTTTACTGGATCACCATAGTTACGACCACCTGATTTTTGTGATTTTCTGCCTGGCTTCAAAAGCATACGTTCAGGGCGACTGTCAAGCTGCACCTTGTTCAGATGCTCTGATATCCTCTTCAAATGAGGGTCGTGAACTTGCTTCGCTTTTTGCTTCTTCCTCTCTCTAGAATCTGATTTTCCCAAAAGATTGTTGAGAAGAAATTCGTCTCTGTGCTCACCAACAGCTGCTGCCACCTCCTCATGGTTCTCCATAGGAGTAATCCGTGAAGATCCCAAACGTGAAAATGGGGGAGACTTTCCTCGCAGCCTCATCTTTTGTCTTGGCCTCTCGGTCCCCGTCAATCTTCGATCCTCCTCAATAACATTACTACCTTCTTTCTCACACTTTGGGGGAAGAAGCTCATCAACTGAATGCGAGTGCCCTGAAGGTGGGCTAGCAGATGGTTCCCGTGGTGACCGGGATCTCTGAAGGGCAAGCAGGTTCCCCGCCAGAGGTCGGCCAGACAACACTAGGCTATGCTTACACATGTGGTTCTTCAAGTGGATGTAGTTTGTAAAATGGATGTGGTTCCGGAGGTGATCCCCAATACCTCCATTGGCATCCTTGAGTACACGACTCCGAGCAGGTTCAGTCATTATCAGAATATCAACTGACCCAGACTCAGAATCTCTTCAGGTGATAACAGAACAAACTACGTAATGAGGGAGGAAAAACTACACATCTATGCAATCGTGTGACAGAACAAGACCAGATTTTCTCCTCAGCCACGAAGTTCTTACAATTTACATAGAGAAGCGCCCAAATGACGACCATGTAACTGTCAATCACCAGAGCAATCGGTCAAATTGGACAGGCAAAAAGGAACCTACTTGCCTCTCCAGTCTGTTACAGCCCACTGCCAATCAACAGTTAGGAATTAGACACCAACATGAGAGATAACACGACATGGTTTTCACCTTCGTTTACTCAACGCAAACATGAAAACAATCACTCGAACAAAAACAATGAAAAGGTTCCGGATACTGATAGCCCACCTTCCTCAGTCCGTGAAGGACGAGACCATATAGATCAGAACTTTTTCCGAAGAAATGAGATGTGAAGTGCACCTTGCTCGCAAGTGACAGCTCGGAACTCTAAAAAAAGTTAAGGAAAATGAGACGGAAGAGGACAGTCAAATCAAATCACCTGAATTGGATGAGTCAAAGAGCCTGGAGAGCAAAAGCTGATACTCTGTTGACCATTCATTGATGCGATAGCGGTGCCAGATCTTTTGCACCGAACTTCACATGAACTTCACGAGGTGAGTTCCCTTTCAAGAAGCCTGAGCCCCACAGAATGCACAGGACAGAATCCTAGAAACAGAGAGTGCTCTCTGAGAGGCAATAAGACAATGGAGGAAAATAGAGAGAATCTCTGCTCTGCGGACAGTTGATGTAGGACGGTGAGAGCTCATGGGGTGAAGAGATCCGCTGCATGAGGACACGCACGTAGAGCTCGCCTCGCCCAGCAGGGCTTTCCTTTCTCTTTGGGCCATTCAAGCGGTTTGTCCGTTTGTTTGGAGTTTACAATTACAACTAAAATATATCTCATTACCCAGGGTTTGCCTAGAGATGTGAAATGAGCCGGTTTGATCAAGATCTGGTCCATCAAAAATCGATAGATGGTTTAGAACTCTTTAAATTGATACGTAACCGCTCTTATTGAGTTGAGGGGCAGTTACGAGCTGAATTAGATAAGTAAGTCCATTGAACCGAAACCAGCATGATGCATTTTCTCATTAGATCGGCGTAAATTTGTTTGGAAATTGGCTCGAAATTGTTGTAAAACCGGTCCGGACAGTAAAAAGACTTACAAATCGATGATTAAATTTTAACGGTCCAATTTAAAATTTAAAAAATAAAAATACGTTTTTAAATAATTTGAAAAAAAATAAAAATAAATAAAAGAATGAAATAACATTGGTTCATAGATCAAACTAGCATGAACCGTGAACCGGCCCCACTTAGGAATGGTTTCGACCTATTCATGTTTTTCTGAATAATGACCTGTAATAGGATCAGATTGTTATGCATAACGGGCCGAACTATAATCGGGCCTAACAATTTCATGCCCATTTTAAACCGACTCAGATCACCCGCTTAACATCTCTAAGTATATCCGCGGCGCCTTCAAATACCAGCCAGCCCATTGCCATCCCTAGGCAATGCCGAGCCCCCTCAATCCTCTGGTGAGACCATGGGCTTGCCAAAAAATAGTAAGGCCTTGAGCTGGGCCTTCCATCACTAACTAGTCCATTGATTGTTAGGATTTGAAAAACACCCACTTCTGGGTCCAAAGACCAATAATGGCACCTATAAAATGAGGAGGGAAAAACAATGGAAAATCAATAATCAAAACACTGAAATGAAATGGTTTGAAAATCAAACTGAATAATTATATGTCAAAAAAATTAAGATAAATAATTGAAAAGTGAAAAAAAAACAGCATGAAGGAAAATTTTATGTAAAGAAGTGAGGAAACAAATGCTCTTGATATTGAAGAAGGAAAGACTACAACATTGGGCTTGGGCTGGGGCTGCGCTTTTTTGAAAGCGCTCTACGCCTCCATTTCCCTCTTTTCTTTTCAGTTTTCATTG
The DNA here is from genome assembly GCA_900006705.1 of Sonneratia caseolaris. Lineage (NCBI taxonomy): Eukaryota > Viridiplantae > Streptophyta > Magnoliopsida > Myrtales > Lythraceae > Sonneratia > Sonneratia caseolaris. The sequence continues at coordinate 728,580 of CXYZ01009481.1, read as the reverse complement.
ATAAAATATTCTTATTGGGCAGGACTGGGCAGCCCGATAGACAGGCATTTGTGCTCGAGTCTAGCCTTATTGCGCCATGCCAGCCCGATATTATTGGGCGGGCCGGCATGGCCCGATAGATAACACTGGGCCAACCCATAATGGTGATTGTGGTCACTACATGCCTAACCAAATTGAGGAAATGGAATAGTGGTTGGAATAGCGATTATGATTCCATCCCATTTCGGCCTACCAAACTTGCCCAAAATGAACTGTTTTGATACATCTTCTCCTTGAACAAGTACATCCTATGCTCTAAGATTTTTCTGGCATATTTCCTTTCACTGGCAAGAGCATCTTCGATCATGTGATCGGATCTAGTCGAGCCAGCAAGAGAGGCTAGAACGGGGCGAGCCATTAGTGATGATTCCACTACGGTGGTGCCAGTGGGGGGAAGAGACCGTACCGTAGTGGCAGAGGAGAGCTCACCGTCAGAAAGCCCTTCACCATCCAATCCAATCCCACTACTATTTATTTTCATTTTTAATTCCATTACCTTATTATTTTTTGACATGTTATCCATTTTTCCATTATTAAAATAACCAAAAAGTTTTAAAAAATACATCTAATTGAGAATGAAGACAGCTAAACTCATCCTAAAACTAGTTTTTAAAATGAAAACGACCCCCCAAAAAAAAAAATTCAAAGACTGAGAACGAGACGTGCAATTTTCTTTTTCTCAATTTCAAAGAATGTGCAGTGATCCAGACATTAACGTCAAGCCAATTAAGCTGAGGTGTTGGAGGGTTCGTGCACTTTCAAAACAGCTCAAGAGGCTTGACCAACTTTTGCATTGAAAGCAAGAATCATTCTGTGGGGGGGGGGGGGGGGGGNAGGAACAACTTAACAGAAAGGCATCATCATTACACATCTGGATGCCCATCCCTTCGGTTCAAAGAAACCCCTCTCTGGTTTCCTACGGCCATGGTAGAATTTGCCGTTTCCCTTTCCTTCGTATCTTGTTGCTTTCTCTTGCATTTGGGATGCGTTTGGTTCAGGAATTGTTAGATCATGGGAAATGTTAAGACTGTGGATAAAGTTTAGGTTGTTGTAAAATTTTCCATAAAATGTAGAGATGATGTACTGGTTGATGCATAGTTAAAAATAATTTGAATTTAAATTAGAAAAACTCAGTAAAGTTTTTAATATTATATTATTTAGACTGATATATGTTGGTAAAATTTATTATAAAATTCAAGTCATCCTATAATCCCACATATTTTTAATGTGGATTTTGTTACCGATAGCATTATAAAGTTTGAATTTATATATTCTTAGGCATCTACGCTTCAAGGGAGGGGGTCCACGAAAAGAGCAACGTTTTGGATGGGTTGTTATCCATCAGTCCATATCTTCCATATATATCTGGGTCATTGTCAAGTTGGGAGAGAACAGGTTATGACGTAATAATCTCTGTCTCTCTCTGCCTTCGATTCGACAACATAAAAATCAGCTGAACCCGGCATGAACCGACATGGACGCACGAACAGTTTGGTTTCGGAAATTTATGTTGTTCGGCTGGCACTTCCCTTCCATGCCACCCATGAAATGGGAGATAAAATTTGAGCTTGCAGGAGAGGAGAATAAAAGATAATTATGTCCAACACAACAACTACGAGAGAAAGCAAAGCGCGGTTACGCATCGCTCTGAAGGGGAGAACATGAACGGAAAGAATGAATTTCGTAGAAGGAAACGTGATAGAATTCTGAATATAATGGAAAGAGGGAACAGGGATGTAATCGAAAGCAGATGGAAGAACAGAGGGATGAACGAAATGCTGGTCTCATTCCGCTGCTTTCCTGCAAATAAATTTGACCTCATTGTTAGATTTCGTTCTTATTACAAGTCAGGGCAGTAATTTACCCATTTTTGTTGTTTTTCAACTAGGAATTAGTGGCCAAATTATCATGTGTTTAGGAATTCGGCTCCGATGAAGGGGAAGAAACCAGCTCAAGGAGAACGGCAGGATTATCTACCTACTCACGGAAGCTGCCGGGTGCCACTTATGGCCGCCACATGCAGCAATTTCATTTCAACCCGTTATGTATATACATATCGATCTGTGATGCAAAGGACTAACAACGATAGCAGTTACGGATCGATGTTTAATTTCTCGTGGAACTCCGATTTAGAATAAGTGTCAATTTCGGGAACATGTGTGGAAAGTGATGGGAAAAGAAGACGGTGGTCTTTTTCCTCTGTAACAAGAAAAGTTTGGTTCAAATGAGAAAAAAGGAAGTTGCAGTTCAAAGTAATCAGAAGCTTGCCACCAAACATTGTTAAGCACCAATTCCATTGGTCCTCAACTTGCGCAAGCAATATAAATCAACATAGCTTATTCCTTCAAGACTATGGATCTACAAGTTTTGTTTCCTCCAGATATCTGATGTCAATAGCACAAGGGAATATATTTCCTTGGAAAAGCCTCTCTTTCCATGCCAAATTTGCTAAGATTGGCGGTATTGTCATGGCTTCATTAATGGAGAGTGGACAGGAGAGGAGTTTTCGTTTTCTCAATCATCTCCACGTTCGTCGTCATCTTCTTCTTTTCCTTCTGATCAGTGGGTGGAAAAGTACGGAGGTTCTGTCGGCGAGCAGTGCTGTTCCTGAGTATGTGTCAGCCGTGGGGGATCCAGGAATGAGGAGAGATGCGTTGAGGGTGGCGATAGAGTCATGGAATCAGTGCAATGAAGTGGGTGAGGAAGCTCCCAACATGGGAAGCCCCAGAGCTGCTGATTGCTTTGACATTTACAGAGCCTCTTCTAAGGGAAATGGTCAGTGGTTTTCTTTTCTCCTTGCATGCCTCGTCCCTCTCTGGATGTTCTCAATGGAGTCTATTGTTTGAGACAATGGAAACAATCCTGAAACATTGAAGAAATTCAGTTTTCCCGACCTTGTTCCCTTGTTTAGCGTGTTGATCCTAACTGCTGATGCTGTCATGGGATATATAGTTGGGTACTTCCACAAAGTCCATTATCAACCAACCAACCAGATGTGTTATAACCTTTTAATCGATAGATTCTGAGATTTTCTATCTTCATTGTAGATCCTTTTTGACAGATCTATCTTCATTATAGATGCTTATTAAGAGAATGTCCTCATTGTTGCTCGTCATAATCCATCTTACCTAAAAGGTTTTATGTCATAAATTTGAGAAATCCAAGATATATACCCATTTGGTATGAAAGTCTCATTTTGTCATCAGCACAGTTCATGGTACTTGTATTTGATTACTCGAGTATCGACAATGAGTTCACTTGAGGGATTCATCATATATCTATTTAACTAGTCAGATTGCAGCTTTATTCGATTCTCTGTAGTCTGTTCCATAAAATTTTATGATACAATTGTTGCAGATAGCAGTTGTTCCTTGTGCAAGCTGCTGCCCTACATGCTGGTCCACAGGGTGACTGAAGACGACAACAGGCTCGGACTGGGAGACCCTTTCCCGGGAGGGCGCTTGGATGAAGCCGGATTAGATGTAAACCTCTATGCGGCACTCAAGGAGCTGTACCTGGGAGCAAAGTGTCAAATCGAGGACACCCCTCGCCCCTGGCAGTTCTGGATGGTGATGCTCAAAAGCGGAAATATGGACACTTTTGCCGCAAAGTGCCCCAAGAACGGACACAGAGTGGGACCTTTTGGACCGGACCCTTCCTTTCCTTGCTTCGGAAAGGGATGCATGAACCAGCCTCTAATTTATCATGACTACACAACCCTGCAAGGCCACGACTTGACCAGCCTCAAGGGCCGATTCTATGGATCGTGGGACCTCGATGCTGGTAATGGCAGTAGCGGCGTCAGTATCGGAGGCAGTAACAGGTCATTTTACTCGGTCACGTGGGAAAAGGAGCTCGGTAAGGGGAGTTGGGTTTTCCACCATGTCTTGAGGACCTCCATAAAGTATCCCTGGCTGATGCTTTACTTGAGATCAGATGCTTCAACTGGATTTTCTGGTGGGTACCATTACCCAACAAGAGGGATGTCCAAAATTGTGAGTATTCGATTTCTTTCAGGAAAAGAGAAACTAAGAAATGATGCTTCCGTCCCAATTCCTTGGTGGAAAATGGAAATCCCCATCCATATTTTAGGGTAGTTAGTTTGCTGGACTATCCACATCAAATCCATTCCTTAGTTTCCCTTGAAAGCAAGACATTCTTTCCTTAAACATTTGAATTGGCCGACTCAAGCAACTCGATCTAATTTCTTTGCCAGATTCCGGAATCGCCAAACTTCAAAGTAAGGTTCACCCTAAATTTAATCAGGGGCGGTGGCCCCAGCAGCCAGTTCTACCTTATGGACATCGGAAGCTGCTGGAAGAACAACGGTCAGCCCTGCGACGGAGACGTCACCTCCGACGTCACCCGGTACAGTGAGATGATCATAAACCCAAACATTACCGCGTGGTGCCACCCGGGCAACCTCAACGTGTGCCCACCGTATCACACGTTCCCAGATGGAAAACGGGTCCACAGGAACGAGACGAGCAGGTTCCCCTACGGAGCCTACCACATGTACTGTTCACCGGGGAATGCTGAGCACTTGGAGGCTCCTTACAGCCTGTGTGATCCTTACAGTAATCCCCAGCCTCAGGAGATAGTCCAGATCCTTCCTCACCCGGTATGGGGAGAATACGGATATCCCACGAGGCAAGGGGAAGGTTGGGTCGGCGATCCTAGGACGTGGGAGTTGGATGTCGGAAGGCTGTCCCAGTCACTTTACTTTTACCAGGTTTGGCCACACCCTCGACACTCTTAACCGATCTATCAACCTGCTGCATCTTGTCAGTTTACCCTGTAAAGCATCGAAGGACCTCCTCTTTCTAGATTATACAGAAATTAGAAGCGGGTGTATTATATCGAACACCCAACAGAATTAGAAGCAACAAAATCGAATGGATGGAAAGATTATGCAGGGTTGACTATTCCAAAACAGGGATGAGATTTCTTGAATTTTGGCAGGAACCCAGAACGCCACCAGCGCGGAGGCAGTGGATGTCCATCGACCTGGGGACCGAGATCTTCAAGGCCCCAGATCAGGTGGCTGAGTGGACAGTCAGTGACTTTGATATTCTTGTGCCAGGGCAATGAAGAAGAGGATTTTTTTTTGTTTTTCCCCCTGAAAAGAATGTAAAACGGGTTCAAGCCCATGTAAGAAAGTTGAATTTTGGGGAACAGATCAGATGAAATCATCCTCAGCCCACAGGATTTCTGTTCTGCACAGCAATCTCACAAGAATTCAAACAAAAGAACCCGCACGGAGTATCTCGCGAGATTCTTCCCGTATGGAAGAACAGCGATAGAGACGTGAAGGTCGACTGCTCAGCTCAAGATGAATTAGCTAAGTAGGAAACCAAAGGACACATAATTGAGTCCACCATTAGCTTTTGTATCGTTAACCGCATCGAATAACATGAATCGTCTATCAGTAATAGAAAGTGTAAAATACATGAGAAGTCAATCAACAAGTCAAAATTAAATATCAAACTTTTCGGGTATCTTGTGCAAGATCAATTTTTTTTTCTTCCGTTACTTTTGTTAATTTTTACTTTAAGAAGAAAATAAATCTTAGGTTGGCATAAACTGTTGAAACAGGCTATGACCATCTAATCAATGCCCAATACATTAAATAGAATTACTTTCCATACATTGAAAAAATAAAAAATAATAATTAGGTTGACAAATATAATTAGTTAAAATAACTTAGTATTTTATTACTTTAAATAATTAAGATATTGGATCTGATCATTTAAATTTATTAAAATTTTAGATATTAAATAATTTTAAAAAAACTAAACATTTCATATGGAGGTTGTTATACAAAAGTGTACATATGAATAGTGATCCACAAAAGCCCATCAGGTGGAGATCGTAAATCTCTGCAAATTGGAGAAGATATCTTGAATCACGGTGCAAATATCATATTTTTAATATTAAATGCAAAATAAAAACCTAAAATATCCTAAAAAATAACTTGTGTTAAACCCAAAAGGGAAGTGACCTATCATTGCCCTCAACCGGAGGTCAACAACAACGTACGAGTGGGTCAAGACTTTTTGATTACACTAGTACTTACTGCCCTTTCCATTAGAGTGTTAAATGAATTATTTGAGTTGGTTTAAAATAAATTTGAAATGGTTTAACATGATTATGAATTACAATTTAAATATATATAAACTGATTCAGAACTATTTATAAGCGGATTTATTTTTATTGGTTTGACTCATGAATTATTTTAAAAAAATTTATTTTAAAAAATATATTTTTTATTTTTTAAAAGTTTTAAATTGGTCCAATAAATTTGATCATTAATTTGTAGTATTTTAGTAGTTCGGACTGGGCCGGTCCAGTCCATTTTTACAAAAGTTTAGGCTAGTTATTAAACAATTCTAAGTTGATTCAACAAAAAAAAATATTGCATCAATAGGACTATTTCTTGGATTTGGCTCGGAATAACCCCTTAATCCAATAAGAGCGATCATGAGTTGGTTTGGAGATAGTTTGGGCCATTTATGGGTTTTGACAGGCCAATTACAAGTTAAATCGACCCATTTAATATTTCTATCATTAATCGACATGATCATGAGCATTTAAGAGATTACCACATCTCCATTAAAAAAATCTATAAATGAGTAGTACTCAATTTTTCTATATAAAATTTTCTCTCTTTTATAATATCAAATTTAATCATCAATAGAGGCAATCATCGGTTGAATAGGAGGGTTTTTCCCGAAGCCTAGCTTGTTTTGTGGGGGCCACGATTCCTATTTAATTCTAAGAACCAATTGATTCTTTTGCAATTACATTATCGTGAGAAATGATTTTTTATTTTTATTTTCCCTTTCGATGGTCCTCTTTCTTTCACAAAATGACACAAAGGCATCATCGATTGCAAGGTAGTAGACATTATACGGACGAGCGGATAGCTCGTGCTTCAAAAAGAGTAAGGTACGATGATACTTTTAATTTTTCTCTTTTTAGAGTGCCTACGGTGTAATATTACGGGAAATATTGAAGTTTAATTAATTAAATATTCAAATATGGTCGGTCTGGTCTAGTAAGGAATAACCGTTTTCGTACTATAAATTTGAACCGGTTCAAATAGGTTGGGTTTTGATGGTATAAAGGGAGGATATGCATGTACGTGCATGCACCCACCATAGATGGGGGGCGAACGTGGTGGTCCCGGTCATCACAACCACCGCAATTGATGGCATCACAACACATCAAATGGGGCGGAGGGCCGTCCAGCCCGTGCATTTCGTGTCACCCCCCATTGGATAAATAATGAGTGAATATCACATATAATAATACATAGTGATTTCTAATCTAAAACTTATTTATGATATGACAAGCGGCCAGGTCGAAATATTAAAATTCCTTTTAACAAAATTTCCTTAAGTCCAATGAAAAAAAAAAGTAAGTGTCTTCGTGCCAATAAATTTAAAACACGTGTTATTTTCTAAATTATGTAAAATATTTATAGATTTTGGCCAATAATCACCCCCTCTCCCCCCCCCCGCCTCTCTCTCTCCCTCTCTCTCGGTGAGTTAAAATATTTTAGAATTTTAAAACTATACAAACGTTATCCTCTAAATAAATTTTTTATGACAAATTCAATTTATAGTACATACGAAATATTTAAGCCCCGTTAAGTGGTGTTTGGTTGGGGGAAGTTCCAACTTTCCAACCCTACTTTGCACCATTCGGGGTATAAAATCGGCTCCCAGGCTACAAAGATTTTATGAGTTCAAGTATTTCTAGGAATTACATTAAATAGAACCTTTAGTCACCGTGACTATTTACTTTAAAATATTAGCCTTATTAAATAATGATATTGCATATTATTGTTATTATTTTATTATAAATACCCCTCACACATCTAAACGGCATTAGTCTTGAAGGTTTATCACTTGGTATTAGTTAAATAAAGGCACTTGCACGTGCAATGTATCAAATGTATGGTTCTAATACCGTAATAAAGTTTATAGTAACCATAACTATTTATTTTAAATTAAGATATTAACTTTGTGGTTGTATTTATTATTTATTATTATATTTTTTTAATTACATAAAATATCTATGAGTATAAAATAAGATAGGAGAAAAGAAAAATAAAGAATATAAAAAATTAAATATTAAATATTAAATATTAAATTAATAATAATAATATTATTATTATTATTATATGTGTGTTATTTATTATTATTTTCTTATCTAATAACTTTCCCTTATCCCACCCTTACCATCCATTTTTAAGTGGGTCCGACGGTTAAATTTTCGAAATCACATCACCGGCTTTACTTACCGATGGATGATATTATTGAGGCTTTACATTCGTTGATGCGATGCATTTCCGCATTCTTCTCCAATAATTTAAATATGTATTAAATATAATAATTTTATATTATAACTTACTTTCTATATAAAATATAAAATATAAAATTTCTATCTAATTTAACCTTCCTCATAATATAACATCGTTGGACAAGGCATAATTAGATATGTCAAGCACAATATGAAAAAAAACCGTGCTTGTAGGAGGAGTTTTTTAGATCACTTCAGATATAGATCAATATCAGTTCAAAATATATGAGTAATATTTATAATAAAAAATAAAATTATGAGAAATTTTAAGAAATTAATCAATTACATATAAATAATTATATTTTAATA
>CXYZ01009481.1:701376-711385 GCA_900006705.1 Sonneratia caseolaris | reverse complement strand
ATATTTATATTTATATTTTATGTAAAATTTAGAATTAATATAATATATATCATAAAATTTTATAATAAATTATTATCAATATAATATCATCTATTAAATATTCCGTATAACCGATTAACCTGATGGTTTGTTGGTAAATTTGATTTTAAAAATTATAATTAACAGTTACATCATGAGGCACGTGCTACCAACGTGCGCAGAGTGGCATTCTCGTATTTCTTTTAAATCCTAGGCGTAATTTTGCTAAAATTGAAAACTTTATTTTATGTGTGGGGCGACCTCCTCGAGAACCAGAAAAGCACCTTGCAGACAAAAAGGTCAAAGTCGGGCACGCTACGGTCACACTCTCTCCCTTAACGGCACCTGTGAAAATCGCCCCCGCCAAAGAGAGGTGATGGAGGGAGGGGCTGAGGAAGCTGTTTGTTTCGAGTAAGTTTGATCTCTTCTTCGCGAGCCGGATACGTAATCCGGGGTGACAGACCAGTTAGCGGAGCCGAGGGAGGAGGGAAAATGACGGCAGGGACGAGGATGCCGACCTGGAAGGAGAGGGAGAACAACAAGAGGCGGGAGAGGCGGAGGAGGGCTATCGCCGCCAAGATCTTCGCCGGCCTCCGGATGTACGGCAACTATAAGCTCCCCAAGCACTGCGACAACAACGAGGTCCTCAAGGCTCTCTGCAGGGAAGCCGGATGGATCGTCGAGGAGGATGGGACCACCTACCGTAAGGTAAGCTTGCTCAGATCGAGCGGTTGATCCTTGAACTCATACGGTCGTTCCGTCTTCGCTTTTACTTCCTCTTCCGTGCCCTGGACTCTGTTGAGTCCCTAGATCCTGTGCGAGAACGGGAATTTCTGGTCAATTCTGATCTGCAATTTCGACTCGAGCGGGCGGCTCGCCCGAATCTGTCACCGGCGTGGCCCAACAACTGGACTATTGAACTTCATTGCAGTCCTTTGAACTGCCAGTGACCATGTGGGCACTGCCTGATTGCAACGAATCTGAAGTGGCCGAGTACTCGTCAGAGCACTCCGGCGACTGTTGAGCTGCGATCTGCTCGTCAGCTTCGACCGGAGATTCGATCTGATTGCCTGAATATGTATTATCAGAACATTTTTCAGCTTTATTTTGCTTTTTCTTACTCTGTTTTCACATATTTGTCTGTTTCAGATGCACAGAGCCCAAAGGCTCTTCTTTTTTAGGCGCACTTTTTCTTTCAGATCGTTATCCTTCGAACAACTTGACGATAAAAAAGATTTCGCGAAAATTTTGCAGAGTGATACGTTTTCTTTTTTCCTGTGCATGCCTTTTTTTTTAATACCATTCTGATGCTGAAATGTTGGGTTGAGCAAAAATAAAAAACAAGAAATTGTTCTTCTTTAATTCTCAATTGAACCGAAGATCATCATGTAGCTGTACTTCTGTTTGTGTGGAGGTGATTTCTCTACTCGTGAAGTGCCAATTTTCCTCATGGGAATGTTTATGGCAACTGTATAGTTACCACTATAAACCCTCAACTCATGAATGCATCTAGAGGGGAAAAGGATTCATCCAAAAATGATAAAAATTATCATGTGTCGACCTCAGCTGATCCTTTTATTGCTACCCCTTAATTTAATTAATTCCTAGATGTGTTGGCTGTCAGTTATTGCAGCTGAGACACCTGTAAATGTGCATGTCATTTTTGTGCCCCCTGTTTTGTGCTCGAAACATCATACAAGGAACACTCATTTATGGCCTCTCTGTTTTTTCGCTTTTTTTTTTCCCGAGATTCCTGGTGACGGTGCGGTCAAAGACTCTTTTTTGCATAAGGGTGTCAAAGGCTATACTTCAAAAAATAAAAAAATAAAAAAGGCAGTTTCTCATATCCGTTTTCACAGTGGAATTGCAATGCTAAAACCATGAATATCTTCAAGAGACATAAAGTTTCTCTTTGGTTTCTGACATGTCGAATGCATCTTTCAACATCATAGAATGGAAAACTGTTGAACAGAATGGAGCTATCTGGGATAGGCTGGAGGGTGCTAGACAAGGGATAACAATGGTCTTTAAGATGAATTTGCAGGCTTGTTCTTGATTATTTGGCGAGCTAAAAGACTGCACGAATTTGCCAAACTCAGGGTTTTCACTGTCAATGCATGGACATGCCTATTACTGACTGTTAATGTTATCTCATTTAAAGAGCAGGAAATTTGATATGCAACCTCTGTGCATGATGTCCAAGTCCTTGGCTTCTTGTTTTGAGTTATGGCGCTTTGAGCAGAAAAAGGTTTCAGGGAGTCTTCCCTCTCCATATAGATCATGATCGGTGCAAAATGAAAAATCTTATTGAGCAATTATTCAGCTAATGAAAATGCATTCAGTGATACCCCTAGTATATCTATCCATTTAGGAGTTTTACTTCAAGCCCAAGCTCAGTATCCAATCTCTTCCATTATGCTAGTGGGGGGAGTAATGGACATGATATGATGAGATATGTCAGAAAACCGGAATGTTATTATGTGATTGTTTCTATTTTTGGTCGTACCGATCGGCCACTAATAAGAATTTACTGTTACGATTTACTGAGTGAGTGAGAGTTTCCATATTTCCACTAAAATTCTTCGAACTTTCTTTTCTTTTTTTCTTAACCTTTCCGTGGAGCCAATCTGCATCTTCATGGCTCTTAAGACCAGAGGGACAAGTACAGGCTTTGACTTAAAAGCGGGGATTAACCTCAGTTGTAGGTAACAACTTCATTGTAAATGGGATTGTTGGAAGTGGGAATAGCATTGCTGGTAGATTAGTGGTAATTATCTTGATTGTGTCTGAACTTAATGTTACATTTGATTCGTACCTGTAAAATTCCTTTAGATGGTACATGTTACTCATCTCTACCATAAAATCCATCCACTTTATGCAGGGATGCAAACCTGTTGATCTCATGGACTTTGTAGGAGGATCTGCATCAGCAAGCCCATGCTCCTCATACCAACCTAGTCCATGTGCATCCTACAACCCGAGTCCCACATCATCCTCTTTCCCCAGCCCAGCACGCTCCCACAACCCTCCAATGCCAATGACTAATCCCGATGCTAATTCTCTCATCCCATGGCTCAAGAACCTCTCATCAGGCTCATCCTCATCTTCCTCCCCCAAGATCCCTCACCATCTCTACATCCCTGGTGGCTCTGCAAGTGCCCCGGTGACATCTCCCCTGAGCTCCCCAACCGCTCGGACACCGAAGATTAAAACCAACTGGGATGACCCTATCAGTGCTTCAATGCCATGGCTGGCAGGCATTCCAGTCCCTCAGAGTGGGCCACCATCTCCAACTTACAGCCTAGTAGCTCGGAACCCGTTTGGCTTCATAGAGGAAGCCTTGTCTGGGGCTGGATCAAGAATCTGCACTCCAGGGCAGAGTGGAACATGCACTCCTAGGATTCCTGCAGGGGCTGATGGGATGGGGGACATTCCAATGTCTGATAGCGCTGGGGTGGAATTTGCCTTTGGGAGCAACTCTGCAGGACTGGTGAAGCCCTGGGAAGGGGAGAGGATTCATGAGGAATGTGGCGCTGATAATCTCGAGCTTACCCTCGGGAACCCTGGGACCAGGTGAGCCATAACTTGTAGCACGCATTGACAACTTTGGACTTCAATCCTAATGTGTGATACATTCACGGAGATCTCCCTTTGGCATTGCAGGTAATCGCTTGAGAGATCATTGCAGAAATGTAAGAAGGGGCTACAAGAAAGGGATCAAAGAACTCATCCCAGGATCCTTCACTTCAGCAGCTCTTCTGTTTGGTTCGGGATTTTAGTTGCTACATTCAAGTTTCGGGTGTTTCTAGTAAGGAATTGAATGAAAGAAGTACAGCGATAGAATCAACATCTTCCTTTGTTGCAAATTTTCTTCCTTTTAAGAAGATTGAAACTCAGACTTGCAAGTTATAGTCATCGGATGATTGGTGACATTCAATTCAGGTATCGTTTTCCCCAATCATATTTCTGGACATGTTTTCCATTTTTCCTCTTGATTTTTGTTCAGCCATATTTCTCTATTAGTGGTTGAGACCTAAGCGTCCCGATGATCCTTCGCCTTATCCCAAAGCCGATGCGGTGACAAACTGGCAGTTGGGGTTTTCATTTTGAAGTTAAATCTACGTTCCACATCTCCATCAAATATTACGGGACTAAAAACCAAAAGTTATCAAACAGAGGACTATTTTGATGCTGACCCATAGATTAGGACTGAGCAAGAGACTCTCCCGTCTCTTTTCCTGATACGGAAAACCATTTTCGCCAACCTCCTCGTAAACGACGAACGTCATGTTGTAGTTCAGGATTGAAAGGAGAAATTTGGCGGAAAAGTCGAACGGTCAAGCTAATAAAACAAAAGTTGAGGGCTTGAAACAAAAGGAAACAATATCATGAGGATCGAATTGGAAATATTCCAAGGGCTCGCATTAAAGCAAAACCACAGTCGTCTCCTCTGATGCTTTCCCTGCAAATCCACCACGGGAAGCATAAGAAGAAGAGGAAGAACTCCATGGCTTTTGCTAGAGCGCCATCCTTTAAGCTCCCTACTTCCCTGCCGGTCCTAACCCTAACTCTTCTCCTCCTCATCGTCCTACCTCTCTTCCATTCCTCATATTGCCAAGCGGCGAATCCTTCCTCTCTCTCCTCGGGCCGGCGCAGGCTCTTCGCATTCCGGAGGAGGGCCCCTCAGATCCCCGACTGCTCCGTGATTTCCTCGAGCACCGATTGCTCCCAGAGGTCTCAGTGCCGCTGGTGCCGAAGTGAAGCCCTCGACGACACCTGCTTCAGCGCCGCGGAGGCCCGCCGCCTGCCCCCACAGATCTTCTCTTGTAGTTGATCTCGATGCGCTACGACCGATCTATTCGTCTTCTAACTTTTGCCAATTCTTAATTTTGCTCTGAATGGTTAATGTGGAACTGGATTCAGTTCGCGGGAACTTTGAGTTTTGTGGGTAGTACTGTTTTTTTGTGATCGCGATGTACCAGATAATGCAATCACTGTGCTCTCTCTCGAGATATATAACCAATGATTATTTGCTTTCTTTTCGTTGTTATTGTTGTTACGCTTTCGATTTCAGTTGAGCCCAGAATTAGATAGGTGCATATTCTATCCTTCTACAGCTCAATCGGAATGGTTTGAAATAGGCTTAACTTGTCTAGAAATTTCGAGTCATTGTGGAAGGTCACGAGAATTAGAAGCCATTGGTCGCAAAGTTTCTGCTTTTGTTAGCTTCTCTGACATCTATAATCTGTAATCCTTACTACGCTATTATATTCTCTAGCAAATCTTATTTCTTTTGTTGCTCAGTGATGCTTGTTTGAGTCAGCTGAGCTCTCCACTGATCTGTTCTGAGGAGGCAAATCTTTCATACATTGGTCGAGTAGTTTGGAAAAGAATTCAGTGTAAGGAAGAGGATTCTTGAATGATTCTTCCTCAGTTTTTCTTATCCTCATATGATTAGCAGGTATATGATATACGAAGATACCGTAAATTGGAATTCACTTGTTTCTGTGGTAGGACAGGATCAGAGGAGTGACCTGTCACTAAGGAGATAGTATTCTAGACTTTGTTTTTGTTTTTGTTTTTGTTTGTCCCCCTGTTTTACTCATATTGGTTTGGTTTTTGTTACTGAAATGGACATCAGCATAAAAAAATCTTCGTACTTACCAAAAAAATCAAAGAAGCTTCATGGCTAATGCAATGTGCCATCCTCAATTTCCTGTACTTCACCTTTTAAGGGCAACCAAATCTTGAAGTTGATAGACAAACTTAAGAGAGTGAAAACTTTATCCAGAGTTTGGAGTAGATTGGTTCATATGGTGAAAAGAAGTGAGTGCACTGTTTCCTACGAGTCTCAGTGGGACTGCTGGGTGAAGGTTTTGAGGCTTAGTATCAGTAGTGAATGAAGATCTGGAGAATGGAAGTGAATGGCTTAGGAATCTTAATGCTGTAGAATTTCATTACGTTCACCAAACAGGACAGTATGTCAACATTCGGTGTGTGATGGCTGGAAGTAAAGCTTAAGTTGCTTCGTCTTAGTTGCTGATATTGCAGAGCTAGCACTGTCATTTCAACAGGGCAATCTTGGGTCCCATGGATAGTATCTGCAAAGCTTGCAGGCATTGTATTCCATTTTGTAGGTTCAATCTGTTTCACATTGTTTTGATTATCCAGTTTGACATGGTGATTCTATTCTTTCGTCTCCCATTCTAAGTATGAGAGGATACGCAAGATTCTGGAACAGACAAGACTGGAACCCAGGAAATTGAATCATGGTGAAAAGTGGAACACAGAGAGCTGCTATTGGATTCTTCCCTGGTCAGCTTCATGTTTTGCCGAAAAACAAACTAAACAGTAGCTGTAGCTCTTGGTCTTGCAATTTTTTTTATGCTTGTTTTGTGGTGGGTGTCGTGTGCTCACTTAACCAAAGAATAACATATTTATAAAAATTAAACCAAAGAATCAGAAAATTGAACAATGGGAAGATACACAAATGTTCGTATACACATACATTCTCTGAGAAATGGTACAGTTTCAATGTGGAGCCTAGAAACATGGACAAGAACTTTTGTACAATTAGCCCATATCACACGTCCTCTAATCTCAATCCAATTCATGGGATTGGCTAACAAAAAACAAAAGAACCCACCCCCATTAATTAAAATCAATAAATTAATGAAAATTTTTACTTCACAAGATCAAGAGAATTAGAGAAATGTATAAGAAGAGAAGCAACTTGTGGACTTATTTTCATCATTGTGTAAGATTGGTGTAAGCCTTGAAATGAATCAAGTTACCAACTTACCGGGACCTTTCACTTCAAGGAGGAGGTACAGCTTCACCGCCTCACTCATGTCGTCAAACCCCTCGCACCCCTCCAAGAACTTCATCAGCTTCCCAAGCTCTGCATCTCCAAGATTGTTGACAAATGGGCTGATCGGAAACGCGTTCTCCGGCTGGAACCTGTATGAGTTCGGGTTATCATCAACAATCACGGCCCGCTTCAGGTCTCGACCGGATCGTGACAAATCCTTCACGAATTTCCCATTCATCTGCCGGCACGAGTCGCGATAAAGCCGGTGAGATATCATTGATCCTTTGGGGTCCAGGCGGTCGAGTACCAGTGAGGCGTACTCCTTGAGGCCTGCTGTGAATACGACAACCTCGTAACTCTCGCTGATCCTCCGGAGGAATCTGTCCAGCCCAGGACGCTTGAGGACGTAGAAATTCATTCGCTCACCGTTTATCAGTGGCCGCACGACGAAGTCGAACTTCTCCGGCGGCGGGTCTGACTTGGAATGGACCAGCGTCTCATCGAGGTCGAGAAAGATAGTCTTTCGTGTTGAGGAGTCCAAGGGCGGCAGGGCGTTGTCGTCCTTGAAGGGCAGGGCTTTGCAGTCGGGGGCGAGGGAGTGGGGAACGGCCACCTTGGCCTCCTCATCAGAGTCGGGAATCTTCTGAAGAATCTTAAAGCCCTTCTTTCGGAGGCTGCTATTCGGGGTGATGATTCGAGCGAGCCTCGAGAAGATCTTGATGACGCAGCGGCGGCATGAGCGGAGGGAGCTGCTGATGGATGGGAATGCGAGGACCGAGTAGAGGTTGTTAGCCGCAGAGCTAGCCGCTAAGCCCTTGATCGGGGACCTCCTCGGCCGGCGGCGGCCGTAGCTGCCGATTCGCCGGCGGTCTTTGATGGTCTTGGTTGGGATCCTCTTCACAATTCTCGACACCATTTTCAGTTAAAGTCGATTTTGGAAAATGGGAGACAGCCTATGATTGGGTGGTTTGAATGACTGGGGAGTGTTGCGGCTTTGGGTTGTATTTATCTCGAAAGCGTGGTTTGCTTCGGCACAACAGCAAACCAGTTAGGTTCGGGGCCGAAGCTGGAGGCCGTCTTCCCTTTGGGGAGCTCTTCTGTTTTGTTCTGTTCTATCGTTACCAGACGCTAACGGCCGTTTCGTTGGGGAACGGGTTTCATTAGTGTTGTTAAAAGTACTTTGTGAACTGGTTCAGAATCGTTTAACTCGGTTATGATTTAACCTATTTATTTAATTAATTAATCCGGTTATGAATCACAGTTCAGACAAATATAAATATGATAGAACTGCTTATAAACGGTCCGGGTCAGTTGGCCCGTGAACAATTTCTCTTTTTAATTTTTTTTAAATTTTAAATTGACCCGACAAAATTCAACCGTTGATTTGTATGATTTTTGGTTATTTAAGTCGGTTTAGCAGGATAACAGTCTGACTGGTAATAGTTCAATGGATCAATATTTTGAAACTGGCCCATGACCGCTCTAAACCTACCATGAACGGTTACGGGCTGGTTCTAAGTTTGAACAGTCTAATTCCGATCCAATTACATGCTAGCCT
This sequence comes from Sonneratia caseolaris, assembly GCA_900006705.1. Classification (NCBI taxonomy): domain Eukaryota; kingdom Viridiplantae; phylum Streptophyta; class Magnoliopsida; order Myrtales; family Lythraceae; genus Sonneratia; species Sonneratia caseolaris. Next base: position 702,998 of record CXYZ01009481.1, on the reverse strand, counting down.
AACCAGTTTAACATCTCTACGTTTCACCTTCCGGATTTGTTCAAGTTGTATTTTGGATTTAATTGGAATTTCTGAAAGCACTTGTCGGATTCTGTTGTTTATCGTCTGCTTTCATTATGGGGTGAAAGAAAAAAAAAACCGAGAAAACCGATAAGGTTAGGGCACCCACCCCAAAAAAATCGTTGGCGGGCCTGAGACTGATCCGAATTATATAATTATATTTGATTAATTATAATTATAAATATATACTTATTTAATATTCATCTTCATCATTGAATTTACTAATTACACAATCCTGGCTGACCTGGGGTGTAGTAATTGAATATAATTCGCTTCACTGAGTGAGAGAGGGAGAGATTCTTGGCAGAGGAATTGATAGAGCTTCGACCCTCTCCCTCTCTCTCTCTCTCTCTCTCTCTATATATATATATATAATTCATGAGAACAAACGAACATGAGAATGCATGATCACAGGTTATGCGATACTCAGATTTTTGCTTGCTGAGTTGACTGAACAATGTTCTCATAACCTTCCTATTAGCAGCACTTGGCAATTCGATGCAAAGAATTTTCTATGACCTAAACGGTACACCAATCAAGTCAAAATGGAAACAACGTTCAATTTGCTCATGACTGCAATAACCCCTTTAGCTATATAAAAGACCCAGAACGTAGCAGGAGTAGGAGGAAGAAAATTACGAAGAAAGAGCAGAGTTTTACACTTAATAATTAAAAGGTAATCTCTTTATTTTAAATTAAGAATGATATCGTTGTATCAACTTAAAAGTAAGGAGACTCGGTGACTCCCAACCATGGCCTTTGTTGCTTGACAATTTGGCCGCCCCAACTAGTTTCTCTTCATAAGGCACTGCCATGTATGTTGATAGGATCAAATTCAATGAAGATTAATGTCAAACACTCTAAAAGGTATAATTAAATATAATGGCATAAGTCTTGAAAATATAAACTGTTGTGGTGAAAACATGTTACAAGACGCCAGAATTTGATTGCGGCAGCAGTGCAATGACAAACTGATAAGTTAGAGGAGAAATATAAAAATCATAATTATGTGGTAAAATCTTCTTATGAGAGAAATATTCACGGCAACATGGTTTTTGTTCACCATTCGACTAAGAAGGCTCAACTAAATATTTTTTTACCATTGAACAAAGTACAAAGTTGAGTACAGAACTTGAGTATGCACTCAATTTCTCAATTGGCACGCAAAGTCTTACCGTCACGTTAGGACCTATTTCCCATATATACATTGTTATAAAGAAAACCTCAAGTTAAAAGGGGTGAATAAATTCTATAACGAATATGGAAAAATGATCAATTTAAAGAATTTAGATGATAATATGAATGATTCTTTTTCTGCTGACTTCAGTTTCCAGAATGGTTCTGTACTTGTCCATCCCAGAGCTCTTTCCTCATTCTCCCTTCTCCAAGACACTGTCCCATGACTTATCATAATCAAAATGGATGTTTCCACTCAGTTGATAAGTCAGTTCCCCAGCAGATCTCTACCTTCAAAACCGAAAAATGCCTAAACCTTGCATCTGTCACAAAATTAGAACCTAATCGAACATCGTATTTGGTATCTTCGTTTTCTGATCCTCAAC
>CXYZ01009481.1:673954-695337 GCA_900006705.1 Sonneratia caseolaris | reverse complement strand
TTGTTAATACGATTGATGGTTTATTATAGCACTAACTTAATAAGTTAATGAATTAAAATTTTAGTATTGGAAAATTTAATTTGAAACATTTATGATTTAAATTAAAAAATTACATAATTTTAAATCTTTTAATATATTTTTCTTATTTTTTTATTGCATAGGAGATGTATACGTTTAAAATGAGATGGAAAAATAGAGTGAGAATATATGAATACGAAAAATTTCAAGGTAAAAATCGAATTCATAATTTTTTAGTTATTGAGATACTACTGTAATAAATCTCTTTTCTTATTTATATATATATATATATATATATATGTACATGCGTATGTCATGCACTTATTTGGTAAATTGCAAGTTTGTGTACTTATTTTTGGGGCTTCTTTGTCCTCGTGGCCATTTATGCCTTTCCGGTGGGTGGTTGAAGGGGCCATGAATGCTCACATCCGCATCCCCTGTTCTCCAGGGGTCACTTTTTTCAACGATATCTCCTGAGTTCAGAGCCAAAATCTCATATCATCATAATAATAATAACATTAAAAGAAAAATCATGAGGCGACACGGTCTATCTCTCAACGGGAAAAAGTCCAACGAAATTTCTCCCCTCTCGTCTCATTCGACTGTTTCTTGCTCTCTGCTTGTCATCTATAAATTGGGGCGTCTTCGTCCTATTTTCCCAGAAAGCGGCAGCGACCCAGAAAGCCCCTTATTCAAGAAATTTTAGTGGGAGGAAGGGAGATGGCAGAGATCTCGGGTAGCAACGGAAATCATGGAGGAGTGATTTTGGATGTCAGGACAGCTGATTCTACCTCCAAAGCAGTCAAGGAGCAGGGACCAGAAACAGGGGCCTGTTTCTTCGTTCCGACTTTTGTCCAGAAGGTGATCGATCACACCTTAATTCCCTTTTCTGTTCTTGTTCCTATCCATCAACGTCATCTTCTTCTCGTAGATTTGAAGAACAACATTCTCAGACTTCGGCTACCATAGACAGGGATCACTGTGTTACTACTCACTGTCCTCTCCCTGTTTCAATTTCAAGCTTCTGCTGCCACAAACAGAAATTTCTGTGGTTGATGAATGAATGAATGATTGCATCGCGTGCTGTATTACAGATGATAGCGGAGGTGTGTGGGACCTACTTTTTGATATTTGCCGGTTGTGGGTCGGTGGTGGTGAACCTCAACAACGACAGGGTAGTGACTCTGCCCGGTATCTCCATCATCTGGGGGCTCGCCGTCATGGTCTTGGTCTACTCCGTCGGTCACGTCTCCGGCGCCCACTTCAACCCTGCCGTCACCATCGCCTTCGCCACCTGCAAGAGGTTCCCCTGGAAACAGGTATTTGGGATTGCTACAATTCAAGTTTTTTCATTAGGAATTTCAGGATCACTTCTGCATGTCGTGGCCTCAGTCGTCTAATTCTTCAATCTCCGGCGCATTTGTCTGATGTTATTCTTCATTACCACACCTATATACCTTAGGTACCCGCCTACATAGCAGCACAAATCCTCGGATCGTTGTTGGCAAGCGGCACACTCCGATTGTTATTCACCGGGAGGCACGATCAGTTTGCTGGCACCCAGCCATCCGGTTCGGACATGCAGGCTTTCGTCATCGAGTTCATCATAACATTCTACCTCATGTTCGTCATTTCAGGCGTTGCCACAGATAACAGAGCTGTAAGTGTCACTGCATACCTTCACTCTCTCTGAAGACCAATTCCCTGCATCCAAGTCTCCGGGGATCGAAGTAAGAAATGATTTCTTCTGATGAGATCAGAATATGCAAGCCAACGATGATTTGCATGGGCAGCCGGGTTGTCATTCGTCAGCAGTGGAATTATTTATGAACTTGGGAGACCATGCAGGACAGCTTAAGGGGTCATTTAATTTAATTTAATTTAATTTAACTATAAACTAATCCATACGGACAACGTGAATTCGACATTTAATCATATAGTTTCCATCAAGAAGAGGACTACAATGTCGTTTTCCTTTTGCTTACCGTGCAGATCGGAGAACTTGCTGGTCTTGCTATTGGAGCAACAATTCTGCTCAATGTCATGTTGGCTGGGTAATGCTCCTTCTTCACTCTCTCCTCTCACACTGTTATCATTTAGAACAATGTCTTGATAGTCAGCTTCTTCAACTAGATGACTACTAGGCCAAGTCCTCGAGGATCATATACTGTATAAAACAATGCTCAGCACGGACTGTATAAAAATATTGTTTGTTATTTTGTTTCTCTGTAGAATGCTTTGGAATAAGCTAATAGAATGGTCATTCTCAAAGACAGCAGCCGTGAGATTTCTAACCTGTTCTCTTCTGCGGAATCTAGGGCCGTGACAGGAGCATCGATGAACCCGGCAAGAAGCCTCGGGCCCGCCATTGTTTCCAACCGTTATGAAGGGGTATGGATATACATCTTATCCCCAACACTCGGCGCCATCTCCGGTGCGTGGGTCTACAATGCCATCAGGCTCTCTGACAAGCCGGCGCGTGAGATCACCAAGAGCGGCTCCTTCCTCAGAAACGCCTCCCGTAATCGCAGCAGCACCACTTGAAACCCTATCAGACAAGAATAAATAATCTCTGCTTCATCCTCATAGTTGTGTCACCCCAAAAAGCATTTGATACCCACACTGAATTGAAAATGCGATCACGGGCTTTCTCTGTCTTGTTGATCTTGGAGCTTGTATGATCCATCAGGAGCCAATCGTAGATAGTCTTGAAGGGGTTAAATCTCATATTTGCAATGTAGTTCAGCTTACCGTGATAGTTACCTTCATCTCTAAAGTGGGTTCCGCATAACAGTCAATGGATGAGAAGTGAGGACTAAAAAAAGATACGGATAAAGAGAGAGGTCAACAGAATGATCAAGGCTACTTTTCTATAAACGCCTTATCGAGATCGCATGAATCCTTTCACAATAGATGCAAGAGATTCTGCAATCGCATGAAAGATGGGTTCTTTACTCAAAAGCTATGCCTTCTCCGCTTGCCCCTTGTATAGCATGTGAAGCTCCAAAGAAGAACCATTCATCAGCTTCCACTCCCCAACAGCATCGTGCGCGCAAGAATCCTCGCAACAGCGCCTAACAGGGCAATAAACTTGCAACAACAATATGAGAAATTCACCCTACGTATAAGTCCAGAATGTTTTAGACCGGCCTACGGTTAGTAAGCTCAGTTGCCGGATGTGGAATCGTCTACATCAAGAGGAAGTGGCAAGATGCCACCAACCGGGGCTCTGTGCTCGAGGTACTCCCTTACATCTTCGAAAATCTAACATCTTAGAACACAACTGTTCCGCAACATGACTTCGAGTAGACGTTATTCCACCATAAAACTATTCCTATGCTTTGTTTTAGGGAGAATAATTGGTTTGCAACAAATTAGAACAGATAGTAATTCCATCATAAATAAGACCATCGTAGTCCAAACAAAGACAGCTTTCCTCCAAGACCAGAGAAGGAGCCATTTCAGTAAAGGCAATTCTGAGTCTAAGATCAGAGTTTTGTCATAGATCTCTGGCACTCCAGCTCCAAGACGGAATTCTGCTCTTTGTTCTACGAGCAACCCTAGGCAGGAAGTTGGCACATGGTCTTCAGTAAAGCCCTGGAACCTCACCTTAATGGTCTGTGACCCAATATTTATCCAACAATAGAGGATCAATCTTAAACAGGAGGCATATAAGCTCGATTTTGGAGGGTAACATGCACGGATGGCTTGAACTTGCAAGTGCTTCACCATCAGAAGATAGGACATCTACTATGATCTTCAAAACATCCAATTAATATTTGAGTTAGATGTCCTTCACTGGATAGACATTGCCTAATTCGTCAAACTACGGTAGCTTCCTAGAACATAAACATACAAAATACGACATTGCTAAAGTTATAATCAGACTTTGAACGACGTTAAGGTTAGAGTGGCTTCAAGATTGTGATTAGGCGGAATACCCACTATTACTGATTGCCTGTAATCTGAGCCAAGTCCTTATAGTACACCCCAGAATCAACAAAACCACAAGGAATCGTTGGTACATAAGCAACAGGATGGTGATTGGTATATCGCACTATATTATCAAATTTTGAATAAGAATTTATTATAAATTAGAATTAGATAAAATTGGGTGCATAATTTTATTGATTTTCTCTATAAGAATAACTGATTCGAGTATAATACATTTAAAAAATGTAATTAGAAAGTGATAATAATTTATTTTTAGTAATGGTTCTTAAAGATAATTTAATAATTTGACCCTATTTGTTATTTTTATTAATAAGACTTACATTAACTCTGTACGTTTAAATTTGACACAAAAATTTACTAATTAATAGTATTACAATTTTTTTTTCATTATTTCATCACATTGCCAAATGTTATCTGAAAAAATGTCCATTCACACACGAAAATACCACAATAAAGAAGCCAAGGCAAAATTATGAAAACCTGGGAGCCTTTTGTAGTTTACTGATCAAGAACCATCTGTCCCCAGGAGCCCATCGACAAAGCAACGTCCGACCCCGGAGCCAGAGCCACGTCACCCTCATGCATGACTACGTGGCACCACCTGGGTCCCCGTTGCTTGGCAACTCAGCCCCCCTCTCCTGTTATATGTCTTTCATCTTGCACCTGCTACAGTACGTCTCTTACCAAATAGCAACAGAGGGAGAAAAGGAGGAAAAGCATGGCTTCGACGGACAGATCGCCGGGAGCGATGCCGCAGGGCCTCGGTGGTGAGGGTGGAGCTCCGCCAGGCCGGCCGATGACAGTGGGACAGCACATACTTGATCAAGGGGCCGCGATGATGCAGTCGTTGAAGCCTGTAAAGCAGATGAATCAGCACGCTTGCACTTTCGCTCTCTATGCCCATGACATAAGCCGGCAGATTGAGACCCACCGCTATGTCACCCGACTCAACCAGGACGTCCTCCAATGCGCTGTCTACGACACAGACGATTCCTCTGGCCGCCTCATCGGTGAACCACGCTAACGAACCCTCTCTTCCCTTTTCGCACATGTTATGACAGGCTTGGTTTTGTTTCAATCCCTCTCACTTTCTATAGCTGACGAAGTAAATTATATATGATGTTTGGACAAATAGATGGATTTTTTCTTTATGTGGGGTTGGATTGTCTTATGGAGGTTTTGCCTACAGGAGTGGAGTACATAGTGTCGGACCGAATATTTGAGGACCTCCCGCCGGAGGAGCAGAAACTGTGGCATTCCCATGCTTATGAGGTCGACGTCTACAATCTTTGAGCTTCTTGACAGCTTTTTGTTTTTTAATCTTACAGTACACATGAGATAGACAGGTGCATGTTGATGGTGATGATTGGGCAGATCAAGAGTGGTTCATGGGTCAACCCCAGGGTCCCAGAGATGATGGGCAAGCCTGAGCTCGATAATCTGGCCAAAACTTACGGCAAGTTCTGGTGCAGCACTTGGCAAGTTGACAGGGGTAACTAGTTCAATAATTAAGGCTCGCTTAGTTGCGTTTGATTTGTATTCTGGGATTTCATATTATGATCTGGCACTAATCTGGGATACACGGGTTGGGTCGCAAAAACTATACTCTGGTCGATGGAAAAATTTTAATGACACATAGAGAGTGTGTAAAGGAATCTGAGTTCCACAACGACATTTTCTTCCGACTAAAATTTGAAGGGGATCGATCGGCTGCCACTGGGAGCCCCAGCCCTGATGATGTCTCCTCAGGCAGTGAATCTTGGGATGGTGAGGCCTGATCTTGTGCAGAAGAGGGACGACAAGTACAACATCTCCACTGACGCCCTCAGGACGTCGAGAGTCGAAATCGAAGAGCCCGAGTGGATCAATCCACAGGCCGATCACTGGAAGCAGCAGCATGGGACGGGGTTTGCGATAGACTAGTTGTACGATGTGAGTTGGAGTAGGACAGAAAAGGGATAGGTGGGTGGATGTGTTTATATTTCGGTAAATACGTCTTACACCGTCACTGTCTTCTCTGTGGGTCTTTCGTCGGTGGACTATGGTCCACGGCGCATGTAAATTGTTCTATAACTATAGAATAGCCCAAAAGAGCCTTATTGTGTCATTTTTATGGCGTCTCTCCACTATGATGCTAGTTTTCAATTTGATTTTCTCTGATCAATATCCTCTATTCGCGAAATTGTTACCCGAGTCCACAGCACTTTTCATATCCAATTAAAAAGGGACATATGTCTTCTCTTTCGTTTTGCTTCTGAGTAGTTCTCGACTTGTATATATGGCCTATTTAGTAAATGCTTCGAAAACACCATTTGAATTACCGTTTGAAATAATAGACTCATTTAATCCTAAAACTTAAACTGTTTCAACGGGCCATTTGCACAATAAATAATTGATATTATTAATGAATATATTAAATATACATTTAAACATATTAAATAAGTGAGAGGTACATTTAAATATATTTAGTTAAATAAATTTTATGGTAATTCATTATATTACACATATTTACTCCTTTTAATACATTTATTTAAATAAATTATATAAATTTAATATGTTAAGATACAAAACACTTTTATATTTTACTTGAACTCATTTAATTACGTGTTATACGAGATCATGTTGGATTTTACTTTTATCATATAAAAAAATCATCGGACAAAGTTTTTACAGGGCAGTAGCCTGTAAGGGAAAAAAAAGACCGATAAAAAACCGAAAAAACACCCCCTACTCGGCCCGGAAATTTTGAGTTTTAGGGTCCCGACAGCCGTTGGATTCCTCAGCTGATCAACGGCTTGTATGCTTCTGTATGTAGACTCACCGCTTCTCTCCTCTCCACTGCACCGGTGCGATTTCACCTTGCTAAGCTCTCGTGCGTGCGTCTCCTCTCCAGCTCCGGCGGTTTCAAGCTTAGCTTTCCCTGTACTTCTCTTCTCCAGCTACGAAGACGCTTTCTAGGAGATTCGATACACCCCGGGCGTCTTAACTGCATGTAAGTCTTCTATTTCGCGTCCCTTCGTTGTTCTGTCGTCTCCTCCCCCTGCAGCCGCTGTGCTACCCTCATAGTTAAAGTGAAGAAAGGTTCGAATTCTCACTGTAGGATTTTCCTCCTTTATTTGAAGAAATTCTGCCCTAACTAGCCGGACGGGAAATGCTTCTTGTTGCTTCAATCTAGTCGGGGACAAGTGCAATATGTTTACCCTGAATGAACTTCTCGTGAAGTTTCAAATCTGTGTTGGCCCGGCTTCTCTCCATGTTATGGTGCATTGCCTAATCTCTCGTTGCCCGTTTTGCAATTTCCAGGTTAAGTAGTGCTTTTGGGCGTAAAAGCCGAATGATTTCGGACATAATTGTTAGCTGAGATTCTTGGAAAGATGATGAATCCCATGGAAGGCACGGGCACCGCTGATGCAAGCCTTCCCTGGCTGTGGGTTATTGAATACCTGGCAAGCTATGAGCGAGTGAATCTGCAGCTTTTGTCTGGTATTGGTCGTTACTTCATGTTGGGAATTCAGTTTCTAATAAGTTTTACTTCTATCTTTATGGGTCTTGTCTGAGGCATTCCGGTTTGGTTCCTTTTGTGAAGGTTTAGTTGAATCAGCACCAGTATTGCGCAATGAGCTTGGAGAGAATCTCAGGGAATTGATTTCTTTGAGATGTTTGGAGCAGTTGTACAGCCCTGCAAATATAAATGAAACCACATCTGATGTTCCTCAAGACTTGGACTCAGGTCCCATGTTTGAGTTGTCCCGAAGCTGTGAAGATGTTCTAGGGGACATCCTACAAGAGGTATGCATTTTTGTTCAACCTATACATGTATTTTTTTTCTTGGATACACTGAAGCAATTTCTCGTAAGTTGCTTGTTAGCTTAATTTGAAATATATGTTAAGGTGGGAATCTATTATGATAGTGATATGTGGTTATATTTTGGTTAGGGTTCTGTCTCTGATTTTAGAATGAGTGGAAGAGAACAGCTGAAATCACAAGTTTGTCAATTTATTATGCGGAAGAGAACTACCGTGTCTAAACCTTCTCTACAACAGGTGAAAGGAAATCTATTCTCTGCCTCAACAATTCATCAGTGCCTATTTTATTTCCTACACAACAGATGAGATGTATTTTTTTTTCTTTGCTTTCAAACAGTTAAAAGATGCAGTACCCAGAGGTACGCATCTGGATGCTGCTTTCTTGAAGGTATTAAGTGGAGTGGCTTGTCTAACTTATGATAATAGAGTTTCAGTCGGCAATGTTGGGCATAGTGGTGATACATGTGCATGTGCGCCTGATAGAAGAATAGATAATGACCAAAATATGGAATCAAATTTGAACCTAAATACTGCAGAACACGATTGCTTGGAGCAACATTTGGAAGGAGATTGAGTGATAAGAGCCTCAACTCTCTCAAAGGGGAACTTGACTGCCCTTGATGCTGAGAACATGTCTCAGAATTCTCAGGAAAATCTACATATTGATGATGATTTCACTGATCATAGTCCAAGTTCTCAGAAGCTTAAACAATCTATCCTTTGTGCTAGACAGCCTGAAAAATCCAATGCTATTGTAATTGAATCAGATTCTAAAAGTGGCGGGGACACCGAAGGCAGGTTTGACTTTGCTCAAGATCAGATGGAGACCCCAGGTGAACACAGAATTGTTGATGAATGTGTAGAAATGCATGGTGAACAAAGAGGACTTAGTGATAGACTTCCTGATAGAAATAAGGAAGGTTCTGCTATCCAAAAGTCCATGGCCAGGGGTGATCCTGTTACTTCACAAAATCCTACAGATGGTCTATATACAGGTGAGTTCCAGCAGAGAGATATCATTGACAGAGATGTAGTGTGTCTAAGGGACCAGCAGCAGGTAGAGGAACTCTCCAGTGATAGTGATGGATATCTTAACAATGATTTTAATGGTTCCATGAAACAGGAATTTCTAGCCTCGCATTTCACATCTATGGTTGGTTCTTTGGAGAGTTTTGAGCAAATGATGCAAAACATTTGCATGAAGTGCAATGAAGGTGGTCAGCTGTTGGTCTGTCATGCCAGTAGATGTCCTTTGGTGGTTCATAGGAACTGTGTGGATTCCTCTACCAGTTCCAATGAAAATGGTAACTTTTTCTGCCACTTCTGTCAATACTCTAATGCTATTTCAGAATATCTTGAAGCTAAGAAGGAGGCAACATCTGCGAGGAAGGATTTACCTGAATTTATTTGCACCATTTTCGAACATCACCCCAAAAAGTTAAAGAGGACGCATCATGATCATTCAGGAATTGATATTGATGAGCTTGCTGAAGTATCTGAGGATTATTATTACTCTCAGGAGGGAGAATACGAAGAACAGGGAGAGCCGGTTTCTTGTGCAAATAAAGTGAATAATCTTCAACGGCAAGGTGAGGAAAGTGCCAAAGAACATGAGCAGCCCAAACTAAATGGATATACTTGGAATCAAATAAGTGATTATCGATTGCAGAGTGTTGGAGGCTCTGAGGGTCAAGCAGATGGCTCTGAACGAGATTCTGATTTGAATGTTAGTTCACCAATTGAGGAAGATGAAGAAGTATATAATGGGGATGCTGCTGCCGGTGGTGGTGCTCAAGAAATTGAAGAAAACGAAAAGAATACTCTACTGTCTAATCCACCTAGTAGAGAATTTGAGTTGGATACTTTTGGTAGGCCTCCTCTTGATACCAAGGGAAAGCAGGTAAATGGAAAGATCCAACAATGTCAATCAGAGGGTAGGTTTGAAGGACCAGAAGCTGAAGTGATGTCTGTTGATTGGTGCAATGGTAGTAATTTACCTGCAAATACTACCAGAACTTTGGATCAGAAAAGTGGTGAAATTGGATATCAACAAGAAGTATCACCAGATGACAATAATGAACCCCTGCAAAAACCTAGTTGTGCTCTTCATGTTGATGGAGAGGACGACTTTGAGGACGATATTGAAGATTCAGATGATATTGAAGATTCAGATGCAGATGATGAGACTATAATCTCCAATTATTCTATTAATTTCAGAAGGCGAATGAATGGGCAGTGAGCATATTTTAGGAATTTTGGTAGCGTCTTCTTCCATGCTTATTCTTACTCTTTGGTTAGTCATAGTTCTAATAGGTTTTATCATAGATAACATCATTGCTTAACAGTAATTCGTAAATATTGCTCACTGCAACTATCATCCACCCATCTGTGTAGGGTTACAAGTTCTGTAGTCCCTTGCTGGAAGCAAAAGAAAAGTACCTTTCATAGTCTGTTTGTTGCATATGATTTTATTCTTCAAATATCAATGCAGGAGGGTATGGAAAAATTTTCTAAATCCGGTGCTAAGAGTGTTGTGTGGAAGGAAACACTGGAGATTGGTGCTGCTGTGCTTACGCATGGTCGAACTCAGGATCTCAAGAACAAATGGTTAAGCATCTCCAGGAGGAGCCAACCGAAATGATCTGAAAGCACTGTGTAAAGGTTTGGATGCTTGTTCCTGTCATGATCCTATGTCGGGCTTTTGGGGTCTGAGATGAAGTGGGTTGGAGTAGGTAGAATGATGTAAATGCAACTTACGAGGCATGTTCCTTTGCTATGCTCCAGTGATATCGACTCTGTATATAATTACATGAAGCAGCCTGTTGAAATGTCTTTAATCCCTGAGCTTTTCAGAGTAGGCATGCAGTATGAATCGAGGGTAGAAGAAGAATGTTCAACTCTGCTTGTGTTTTCTGCGCCTCTACTCTGATTCACGAAGCCACGTCTTTTTCTCATGTCCTTTTTCCTGTTCCATTTTAGGCTGATCTCCTATTTCTTCCGGGGATATCAAGGAGAGTCGCTGATTGGTCTCTGGAAATCGACTGGATTAACCACGGTCACCAGAAGTAAAGGTGGTCCCTCTCTCTCATCATAAGACTGGCTTTCTCATGCTCCATCTACTCAATTTGAAGGGGAAAGAAACCGCAGGATCTTCTCACAGGAATCAAGAACTTCCTCAGTAATCATAGGATCCATTTTGTTTCTGCTGAAATTTAGAATTAAATCCCCTCCTACCACTTGAAGCCAAGTTACATTATTGCCCTTCTCTGAAGGCTTTTGTGATCTATCCTCGTTTATAAGGAGTCATCATGCATGACGCTGGCACTGAGAACTGCCTGTGAATACCCCCTGGAATTCTCCTTATGGATAACGTATATTACCAAATATCCATAGCTGGAATTTCATTTTTGGATTATTCATTTGATCACCAACACCGTAAAAAATTCTCCTGTTCACAGATTTTTTTTTTCTGACAGATTTCAAATCTGCAGTGCCCAGATAAACTCATCATCAATTGGGTATGCCATCTCGCCATACTCTTGTGGTTAGGGAACAATAACTATTGGGCGTTGTTCGTAATGGCCCATCCCATTCATCATGCCAGCAGCTTGTTTCCTCTTACGGCGGATTGTGATCATACGAATAAATCATAAACAACAGAGTTGCTGATGGGGCCTAAAATTAGAAGCTTGCGTTGAGGCCCATGCTGAAAGTGATAAATGGGGCTTGCATTAAAATTAATGGAGCTCACAATGTAAATTTCTCAACATCCCCTACCGTGAGATTCGACCCGATTCACTCTCTTCCAATTTCACATATAAATTTGCTCATGATTTGGTTACGGACGTTAACAGACCCGGCAAGTTCCCAAGCGGTGGAGCTTCCCTCCGATAAATATGGCAGCGGCGGCTCAGCAGGCTTGGCCGCTGGGCTCTGTGGTGGCAGCTATGCTGGCAGTGGCAGTTGCAGCTGTCATGAACCTGACGGCAAGTCTGGTCAATGCAGAAGCACAAGTTCCATGTCACTTTATACTTGGGGATTCACTGGTGGATAATGGGAACAACAATCGGCTCTCTTCATTGGCTAAAGCCAATTATATGCCCTATGGTATCGACTTTCCTGGCGGCGCCACCGGCAGATTCTCCAACGGGAAAACAACAGTTGACGTCCTCAGTGAGTCTCTTCTCCTCTCACCTCGATCTTAAGGGTAAAACCGTCTTTTGGTTGTGTGCTAACTAGGTAGTTTTTTGGTCTTCACAGCTGAGATCCTGGGCTTCGCTGGTTACATTCCTCCATACGCAGCAGCAAGTGGGGAAGCCATACTCAAAGGGCTGAACTATGCTTCTGCAGCGGCGGGAATTCTAGAAGAAACCGGCAGGCAACTGGTAATCAATAATCCGCCGGTCTCGCCTAGTTTTCCCATCATTTGTCGTCCACTAATAGTCACATTCGTTGATGTGTATCTCAAGGGTGGTCGAGTTTGCTTGTCACAACAAGTTGAGCTCTACAAGAATACGGTCTCTCAAATGGTGAACTTACTGGGAGATGAGAATGCTGCCGCAACATACTTGAGTAAGTGCTTATACACTGTGGTGATGGGAAGCAACGACTACCTTAACAACTACTTCATGCCCCGGTTATACTCCAGCAGCCACCGGTACTCACTGGAGCAGTTCTCCGATCTGCTCATTCAACGGTACTCTCGACAGCTGAAGGTGAGGTTTAGCAAGTCTTTATATATGTTTCTACAGAATCAACGTCTTATAATCACAAAATAATGTGTTTCAGGTACTTCACGATTATGGAGCAAGGAAGGTGGCGTTGATTGGGTTAGGGCAAATTGGGTGCACCCCAAGTAAGTTGGCCGAGAACGGTGGCGATGGAAAGACTTGCAACGAACACATCAACGCTGCATGCAGGATGTTCAACGCTAAGCTCAAGTCCCTCGTCGATGAACTCAACGACAACCTCACAGATGCCAAATTCACCTACATCAATGTTTATGGCATTTTCAAAGATTTGCTCTGCAGATCCGAGTCTTACGGCAAGCAACCTTGATCATGTTTTCCATTAAATAGAATATGTAAAGTAGATTAGTCTAGCTAGGATTTGAGAATAGACTCGCAGGACTTGAAACTGGTGCTGCTGAGTTGAATTGTCACCAAAGTGGATCTCTAATGCGACATTGTCTGCCCTTTTCCCTATACTTACGTACGCATAAAAGACAAAAAAAAAGAAAAAAACTTACTCAATTAGATTTCTCTGCGTCTAACTCAGGTTTCAAGGTCACGAATGCTGGGTGCTGCGGCTGGGGAAGGAACAACGGCCAAATAACGTGCCTACCCATGCAGACTCCATGCGAGAACCGGAGCGAGCATCTTTTCTGGGACGCCTTCCACCCGACAGAAGCGGCGAACCTGGTGATCGCCCGAAGATCTTACAGCGCACAAGCCCCTTCCGATGCTTACCCTGTGGACGTTCGTCGGCTCGTCCAACTCTAACACACGCCTTATGCTAATTGTGCACTTACACCTAATAAATTGGTTGAAAGAGCCTCATTGTGTGGGTCTCTCCCAATTACAGTTAGCTTCGAGACCACAGACAAAAGTGACTCCGACAGAGTTGCTACTTGACCTGCTTGACTCTCTGGTCGTGTATTTTCATTTTCCAGTCAAATAGGAATTTGAAATTTCTCAGTATCCCTGCAATTCATCTGATTTGATTTTCAATTTGCCACCTGGTCGAGTCAATTTTTAACTATGTTTGAGGTATAGAACCTCAAAGGATTACCTGCTTCGCTTGGTTCCTCGCAAACATCGTTCTCCTTATCTGGGATGTCGGTTAGAGAATTTCCATGGAAGGCTAAACTCGATTATCTACTCTAAAATGAGCAGCAATACGGAAATTTATAATAAGATCCATTATTTACGGTGGAACCAACAGGATTATGAAAATTTATGAAAAATTTGATTATTTTATTGTTATTAAAATCATAGAGAAGATAGAGTTCATTTGCGAAACATCGTAGGACTAGATATCATGAAGAACATAGAGTTCGTCAACCAAATTAGCCTAGAATGAAGTTCACAGAAGATGACATTTCTTCTCCCTGCGAATGGTACACAAGAAATCGACGGCGTGGTTTGGCTTGGTTCAATTTGAAACACCAAGTACGTAATCGCATTGATTTTACCTTAAAATCTCCGAAGCTTATGTATATAACCAAGTTTTATGGTTTGGTTGAACGGTTAATCACTTTACATTTAGATAGATGTGACTTAATTATAATAAAATGCGGAGAGTTGTGTCTGGTTTGAAATTGACCGAATTAAATTTATAATTTAATTTAATTCAGTAAATTTTTAATCAATATATTTTTTCTTGTTAGTTATACTTGAGAGAACCAGTTCTGTTCTGTTAATCATGATTAACCGAACTGTTCGTTATTTTTGGACACATCTAGAAATCCGTACTGCTCGTTCAATTTATATATATATATGTATATTTTTTACAAAAGAAAAAAAGCATGAAAAATTAGAAATTCTAAAACCGTGCAACAGAAATAACTGAACCGAGTGAACCTTCAACTGACAAACCGAATGTTCTCCTCTTCTATATATTCGTAGATCTGACGTTTTAGTTTTAGACCTGTCTCTCTATCTCACAGTACATCTCTTCTCCGGAATCACACAGCTGGAAGCAATCGGAGGGTGCAATATCGGTACAGTTCTCGAAGGTTAATCTTCAAGTAGTTTCTCTTTGATGTCAGCCATTTCTCACGCCTTTCGCTTCTCAGGTTCAACAATGGCTGATGAATATCATCCCGAATTCACCCATGTCGGCTTCTCCCAGCTGGGTCTTTTCATCAGAATCACTGACAGAAAGATCGAGGACCTGTTGAAGGATTTCAGAGCGGAAGGCAACGAGATGAGTTGGACAATTGAAGCACTGAAGAACAATCAAGAAAGCATGAAAAGGAGGCTCCAAGATGTGATCAGCATCATCTTCAAGAAGAACAATGAAGATGGACTCACCATTGCTGACGGCAACTCAGAAGAGAGCGTCACGCTCGTGGGTGCTCTGGCTTGTTTTTTCTGCAAGGAGGAGCAATGGCTTGATGCTCGAATGAACAAGTGCTGTGAACTCTTCAGAGTAGATCGACAGAAGAAGCGGAGGGAAGGCAAAAGTGTTGCAATCGACCTCAAGCAGTCAAAGGATCCTGCTAGGAGCACAGAAGAGCAAGAGATAGATGCAATTGAGTTGAACAGATCCAGAAAAGAAAGCAGAGGTGGAGTTAGTTCAATCAGAGGTATTTGATTTTTCTAATTTGTTTATTTTTCCCTTTCCTCAATAATTATTGTTACTTCTGCAATATCTCACTTGGTCACGCCTTCTATTCTATGGTTTCAGGGCCATCAATGGCCAATGAAAATCTTGAAGCTACACTCTCTGAGATCCGTGACAGTTTCTCTGAATTGATCTCTCTCAAACAAAGAGTCGATAGGAAGTTCTGGTTTGTGGTGACGGAATTCAAGGGAAATGGAGGCGGGAAGACTTTGTCAATTGAAGAAATCAGAGACTGGCAAGAAAACTTGGGGGCAAGACTAAAAGAGCTGTGGGAAAATGTTTTTGAAACAGCCAATGAAGAAATTTTCAAAGATGTTATGAGCACAAAAGAGGCTGCCCAGATTCTGAAGGCAATGCTCCGATCACTCATGATGGAAGAGCAACAAATCGATGCTTTCGTGGACGAGAGCTTGGCTAGCCAATGCAGTGGGCTTTTTGACAGTGAAGGAGAGAAGGCAAAGGAGATCGGAGAGCCAGGTGGAGGAAATGTTGAACCTGGGTGCTCTGGTTGTAGTCCATTTTTGTCCGGCACTGTGGTGCCTGAGACAAGCCGATCGGCAGAAAGGATGAGCTTCATGGCCGTTGAAACCAAAGTCGGGTCTGGGGCAGATGACGTTAGTGTAGATGACCTCTCACTCAGTGAGGGCCTTGTAGGAGAACTTCTTGACCGCAAACTGGAAGAGTATCGCAGTGTAACTGAAGAAGGATTCAAGGCCACGTATGAACAAAGAAATGCAATGGTCCCGATGGAGAATATTCTGAAGAGTTTGCAGAAGTACTTTGCAGAAGGCTTGAAGAAGCGAGCCACGAAGATCCAGGTTGAGGTCTCGCTCATGGTAGTCGAGCTCTTCCTCTTATTGTCCGCAAACAGAAGGGGATCGAAATTCCAAACATTTGCATCCTGTCTGGAGGTCATTAGTGAGGAGAAGGAGGAGGCAAAGGTGGTCAAGTCAATCCTAGAGGTGCTGAAAATGACGGATAACGAATTCAGGAATGCGGAGATATCCATTCCTCGAGAAGAAATAGGCTGGTCCTCTGAAAAAGATAAAGAAAAGGAGTTGCAAGAAGCTGGCAAGCGAGTGGAAGTGATTTTCCGTCAGTTTATCAACTTGATTGCTTATTTGGATGCTCTTATGAATTGCATGGGTTATTTTGAGACTCGGGTGCTGGCAGATGGGGCTATTGATAGATTTCAGAAGGATATGAAAGATATGGAAAAGGAAGTTGAGGCCATCGAGTCCAATATGGAAGTCCTCAGAAGTACATTCAGCTATGGTGATCTTTCTCCCATTTTTGCCAGAATCGCTAATCAATTAGGTGGGCTAGATCTCCAGAATGCTCCAAAAGCTTTGTTGAAGCTTCCATTCTCAACAAGATAAGAAATGGTCACGTCGTTTCTCTTTCTCGCTCAAGGACTTCATTTTGCGGTTTGAAATCTTTCTTGTAGTTTGCTTTGGGTGGCATCAATACGAATCTTTCGAGTCTCTGCTCTCTGCAAGTTTCTTTCATTTCAAGTGTGGGGTTGCTGTTTCCCATGTTTCTTCTTCTCTTTTGGCATTCTCATGTTCCGACATGAATTGTTAATGAGAATAGCAGTTGCGATTCATTTCTGTAGTCTTCACAAAAGGGTATGGACTTCAGGGAAACATGCTGTAACTCTCACTCAAGTAATAATACATGATTCAAAGTTTTCCTTTCAGTTCTGTATTTTCTTCTGACACTTCTCTCTCTTGGCTAGGAGGGCTCGGTTTAGGTCCATTGTTTGCCGAAAGCCTAAGAGCTTCCCACTTCCTTAGGTTTACCGAGGACGACATCCCATGCAGTTTATCTCGTACTCGACAGAATGCAAGATACCATGCAATTTAAAAACGATAGACAAACTTTCCAACATTAGACTCTGGGACAACTTAAACGAGGTGTAGAATAAGTGAAGGACCACAATCTGATAATTCGATTTGTTCCCTTATCCACTTTTCATTGTTAACCTTGTCTAAACATAAACCAGTAAATGGCTTGTGCTCTGCACAATAAACATCATCGAATGCAACTGATCGTAAAATCTCACATAGACATTACCACAAGAGGACCAAATTTTGTTTTGTTTTTTTTTAAAAAGAAGGGCTGTCGTCCTGCTGCTGCTGAAAATCAGTAGCAACATGAAGGGAGCTAATCAGCATCACAGTGAGACAGTGGGTCTTAGCCCATTATTACATGGAATTATTCCTAAATACAATTGTACAGGTCGATCGATAGAGAGAAATAAGAGTTAAGAAGGCACACGGTACAGATTTTTAAAGCTATACTCACAAAGGAGATAGCCCAGTGACCGGATGCGCCTGGGTCTCTAACTCAATTCTTCAGCCATTTGAACCAAACAGTAACGTAACAAGTTCTTCAAGAGATTCGTGTAGATAACATTGTCAGAGAGCTCCTGAGCATGAACGAGTGAGAAAAGCATCTATCTATCTATGGTCAAAGAAGCTGCAGTCACACTAAACCTCTGAAACTATGCCCTTCAATTTGCCCAAACTTAACCAAACAAGCACTTTGTGGGAGAACCGCTGACAAATCCCCGCTGCCAAACCACCCACCCATCCTATACTATTGCACACATTCCCATGAGTTTTGAGGTGTGTAGTTCATCCATGAGTTTGATAACAGATATATAAATCAATTAATGGCTACTTTGGTTGACCGTGGGTAGGATAAACAAAGACAATTACAACATCAGCCAACGCATTTTATGAGAACCATCTGAAAAGCTGACCATGTTCACAAATAGGTTTGCTTGAGTCCGATTTACATGTATTTGGGGTCAAAGGCTCTTGTGACTGAAATGCAGGCGTCTATAAGAGGTGGTCTCCGCGTCATTGACAGGATCAATGTAAGAAGAGTACCATTGTGTTTGTATTAATATGTCCTATTTACTCTTGTATGATTGATTCAGGAATCAACGTCACAAATGCCGAATATTGTAGTGTGGGGAGAATCAACAATGACTGATAACATGTTTTCCCTTACACAAACTCCATCCAAAACCGGAAGGAATGTCTCACCGAGACTGCATTCCACCCGACTGAGGCGGCAGTTCTGCATCAGATTCTTACCCCCTAGACCTCTGAATTTTGATTATAGTAAGGTTTGCTCCTTTTTTTTTTTTTTCTTCAACATGGAACTGAAACCATACAGAAGAGGCTGAAGCTTAGTGGTTGATCTCAAAGGTTCTCAAGTACCAAAATGCAAAAGCAAATACAACAAATAAATAGCGAATAAGAGATAGTCTTAATCCTGAAGCTCTCCCATGGCTCCAGAATCCTATGCTGCTTTATCACCCTTATCCTATGTGATTAGCCCTTCACACATCCATGAGCCTAAATTATATTATTCTAAGAATACAACCAAAGGCTTGCTCTGCAGAGAAGCTGGCTTGCCATGTATTAGCAACGGAGCAATCTCGTGTGAGGTAGCCATAATAGTCTATCTTTCTTCTCCGCAACAAGCCTGATGGCTACATGGTTCCTGTATAAACACCTACACCTCCTGACTTCCACGAGGTTTCCAACACCATATAGTACCGTTTTGAATGAGAGCAAAAACTTTAGCTTCAGGAGAAAGCCTGGTGCCCGTTATCAGACGAGAAGATACTTATTCGCTCCATCCCCAATATTCTCACTTATCAGGAGGGGATGGACTTCGCTCCTAAGCTTTAGCAACTTAGTGAATAAGAACAAAGGCTTTGAATAGACAAAACTGTCCATGTTATATTATCTTTTTGTTTGGCTGAATCTATGTTATGTTATCCTAATAGAGTTTTAAGGTTCCCATATCTACACCCCCCAACCCCCGGGAAAAAAGAAAAATCCATACATAAAAACTATGGAGAGATGAATAAAGCCCACTATAATGCACCATTCTATATTCAAAATTTACCCAGTAGAGGGAGGACCCATCTTCCGTAATCTGTAGTTTATTGATTGGATAGATGTTAGCACATATAAATTCCATAAATCATATCATTAGTATAAGAGATTGATCCATAATTCCCGGCTTTGAATCTCTGGACCTTAGCATGAAAAAAAAAGGGCTAATACACTAGGATCTTTGGACCTTATAGAAAAAAAATTTCATTGAGAATTTATTATTATTGGAAATGCATACTAATAATGTCCTTATTATTAATGCTCAAACCTTTTGATAATTAAATATGTTAATATGTCAAGTTCATAGGATTAAATGTGTGAACAATAAATTACTGAAGGTACAAATCAATAACACTTAGCATTTAATGGTATATATATACTTGATACATATTAATATTGGTTTAACTCATTCATTCGTTAACACATAACTTGGTCGATAAATACACTACAAAATTCTTAGAACAATGATTTATTTATCTTCTACTACAATAAATTAATTGCGTCATTTTTTTAATAATCAAAAGGGAATTCTTTTAGTAAATCAAAAAGCAGCCCCCGGCTTGTTACAAGTCGAATTTGTGCATATTTGAGAAACAATGGTTATAAGATAAAGATTTAGGAAAATAACTGGTAAACCATTTCAAAATTGTATTTCTTTTAAAAGGCAATATCCCAAAATTTAATTCTCACACTAATTTCCAATTGCTTTTGATAATTTCAAAATTTTATTTTACTTATTAGCTATCTTAGATTTTTAGGTCAATTTGATAACCTATGAGTAGTACAACATGAAAATGCTGTTGAGGAATAAATCCCACATTGGACAATTGAATGAAGCAATCCTAATAGATAGGAGGTGGTTTACCACTACTCAATCAACTAATTTTTAGATTAGATATGTACTTGGTTGTTCCCAATGAGCTTGCATTATACCTAATCCAAGCTCCAAAGAAAAATACCTTACTCATGCTCTTTTAATATAAAGCCGACAAGTATGGAAGATAAAATGCCTGACTTATGGTTAATTGGCTTCCTCCCTCATTTGAGCAAACTTGTAGGTCGAAGGTAATCCTATCGCGTTCACATTTAATAAATGATTTGGAGTTCCGATATTTTAGTAAAGGTGATGAAGCATCTATTAGATTGTCAGTAGCGAAAAACACACTTTTTTTTCATTTTTTTTGCAAAAATTAACTGTGATAAATAGGATTTTTTTACTAAAAATAATATTGGCATTCTAAAAAGAGAATGAATCTTCCATCAGATTGCCAACAATGGATAATGATTTTTTTCATGTATATGTTTTTAGAAGATCAGTTGTGATAGATATTATGTTTTTTTTTTCTCCAACAAAATGGAACGTTTAATTTGAAAAATGAAATTAGTACCATATCTAAGAAGTTTATATAAAATTTAGAGATTTGCGTTAAAAGCTTTTGCCCTTTTCACTTTTTATATTTTTTAATGTATCATTTTTTTATTTTTTTTCTCTTTTCTTTTCTTTTTTTAAATTTTTACTTAATTAGGGAAATATTACGTGACAGTAAAAAAAAACAGTGGGAAAAAGAAATTTTCCATCAAAAACTTATTGAAGAAGAGAGTGCCTCCTTCCCGTCCATTCCGGCTGTCACTTAGAGAAAATTAATTTAAAGGCATGTTCCTAGATTTTAAATAAAATTTGCTTTTTATAATCAAAATATAGAGGATATTCGTGTTTTTTTTCAGTAAATTTTAATAATTAATAAAACATGAATATGCGCATTTACAATTCATGTTATTGATCTCCCGTCTTCTTCTTGTTTGGTTGAATAGCATCAACTCGTAATTGAAACGAGTAAATTTTTTTAAGATTGAAGTGATCATAATGAATGCACGTTGCTTAAACTACTAATCATACGTGTGAGTACTCTCATTTATAACAGATAGTTAGTTGTTAAGATCAACATCTAACTGTTATCTCATCATATGAATTATGAGAATTATTTACAGATCCGGTGAATGGCACTGCCGACTTACCAATTTGATAGATAATGGTAAACATCTAGACCAATTAGACCTTATCCATCTTACGACAATCATATCATGCAAAAGGAACCCTTCTCTTATATTCAATCAAAGCTATAGACCAACCAGTTGGATCGGTCAAGTTAGACTATATACCATTTTGTGCCATTTGGTAACTACACCTTATTTACACCCTAAATCCGATTGTGATAATAATGTCATAGAGTTTTGTAGAAACCCTTTCAGAAACCTGTTTGAACTTAATAAACCCAACTCAAATTGTTGCACACTACCAATATATCACCAGAATCACTTTTATTTCCACCCCCCCCC
>CXYZ01009481.1:637098-673579 GCA_900006705.1 Sonneratia caseolaris | reverse complement strand
CCCCTTTTTTGTTCTTTCATTGGTTAGAAAATTTGAAAACTTTGCGATTAAGATAATAAACAAAAATAAAGATACTTGTGGCCTCTTGCATACTCTATTGGTAAATGATAAAAGGTCATTTATATTATTAAAACCATTTTAAATAATTAAGAAAAAGTTCTAGTTTTACTAAATTACATTAGAAAATTTTGATTTGACTCGTCAAGCCACAATTGAACCCAGCAACCTTGAAATCATTTTGTATCGATGCCATTTCAAAAACCCTGCTTGATATCTACTAAAACCTTTTAAGTTTATCTTCTGATCAAATATTACAACTATAAGGCGTTAGAGCACAAAAAATAATAAATCAATTCTTATATGCAACCATAACAACCGATCGGTAAAGAAAACATATTTATAACTATGAATTCGCAATGATCATAGTTATATATTGTAAAGAAAGGCATCGAAAAATACTTACAGGCTGAAAGTCTATTTCTATGCTCTCGCCCAAAGAGTCATCTAGAGATCCGAGATCTGGAAGAGTGAAAGACATGCTGATTAAATCATTCACTAATTGCACAGACCAAGGTTCATCCATGTCAAAATGTTAGATGGTAGGGATTTCTGGGGTGGATGGTAGTTTTGATGGTGTGGTTTTGAGAGTTTATTTCTATGGGTTTGAAGAAGATAGGAGAGGTGACATGACGTTAGAGGAGCCAATAAAAGATAGATGTAGAAAACGAATCCCTTTGTGTTCACGACCAGACTCCAAGGAAGAGGTTTGTTTCTGTGTGTGTGTGTGTGTTTTTTTCTAGGTGAAAATAATTTTCCACAATTACCCTCTAATTAATGCTTGAAAAAATGATATGCAACCATGACCATGCTAGTACCATAATTGGAATATTATAATAATAATAAATCAATTCTTGGAGGATCTAGAAAATCTATTTAAGAGAGATGAAACTCAAGGAAAATCGAAGGTAAAGTAAAAAAGATAGGTTTAAAGAAGGCAAAATAGGATAATTTAGCAAAGGATAGAATATAATAAAATTAGTGATATATTTATGTATAGTTTCTCATATTTCCCTTGTGCCCCCTATATCCATCAATGTATTCAAAGATATAAAATAACTTAATATTCATATAAAAATATATAATTAATCAAAAGGAAACAAGTTGTTCAAAAAACACCCATAATATTTCACAAAATTAAGGGCACGAAAAGTAAAACATAATTATCGACTTCATTAGTTCAAGTGGTTCGCCAGCTTTTTCCCAACAAAAAGTTTGACGAATCATATAAAAAGTTTTATTGAGTGAGATATCATATTAATTTCTCTCAAATTGAAGGAAAATTGTATCTAATCAAAGGGTAATTGAGTCTTAAGTAATTTTTTTCATCTCAAATTACCTTAATCATTTGTCTCAAAACTGCATTTAACCTTGTAAGCTGCATTACTTGAAGCTCACTATTAATTACCATTAGAGGGGTATGCTCAATCGCTTCCTCTACTGATGACAAATCCATTCAATTCTCCTCTGCTAGCTTTTCCACATATAGATGAAGCAAAGAAGAGTTATTTGTTGGTACGTTAAACCCATAGCAATATTGAAAGATAAGATGAATGAAATTATATTATTATTAAATTCATGGTTAATGATTAAATATATATCAAGAATGATTATAAATCAATGGATCAATTGACTTGGACTATCCACCCTATATGCTTTGAATTTAATGGACTCATAAGATCTAATATTTCTGAAAGACTATTTAAGAGACCTTGTTGGACTTGAGACCTCAAATTCAATCATTACACACTACCATTTCACCTTAAAAATGAAGGTATGCTTGTTGCCTTTTTTCCATTGTTATATGAATAAATCAATTAAAAAATTTTAATTAAAATGACAAAAGAACAATATGGACATTTGATACATATGTACATGCTCTATAGGTTTCTAAGAGAGAAGATGTATAAAACTATTGTGCAATAATTAACAAAACATATCCTTTTATTAAGTTATACACTTGAAAATCCAATCCAATCCAATCCAACAAGTCATGTTTGAACCCAGCAACCTAGGAAATCCATACTATGATCATTTCAATATCTAATTTAGTTTTAAAATATTATATTATATTTATTTATTTATAAATGTTTCTTTCATTTTTTTCTTTTATAAAATCAATTGTGATAGGCATTAGATTATTTTATCAACAATCTTGGCATTTGGAAAACTTACAGGTTGAGGGTTTGCTCTTGCATTCTCATTTGATGAATCACTTGGAGCTTCAATATTCTAAAAAGAGGGTAAATTTTCCATTAGATTGTTAGCGTTGAAATATACATGCTTTTTCACTATATTTTAAGAAATCAATTAAGATAGATACTGGGTTATTTCTCAAATTAAATGAACAATTTGATTTATCATATTGAAAATTGAAATTGGGATCAAATATGAGAAGTTGGTTAAAATTTTAGAGAATTGTCTAAATTATGCACAACAAAAATTAACAAACGACAAATTGGGGCCAGTATCTTCCAGTGAATGAAACTACTAGCTATTTATCAAATTCATAGTGAATGATAAACCTATATATCAAGAATAATCCTTATACATGTTATGATAGGCATAATACTATATGTAAAGGAAATTGTTTTTTGCAATCAAAGGTAACCAATAAGTTGGATTGTCCAAATCACTATATACACTCACCCTCTGTGGTCCTTAACTGAACCGTGCATTGAATACAATTTTGACTAATAATATCAAAATACTTTTGAGAAACCTTTTAGAGATCCATTAAATTTAAGAAATCAAACTCAAATTGTTACATACCATTTGATAATATGTCAAAATTAGTGATGTCAAAACTGACATACCCTAAATGGCTCAATCTACTATGAGACCAATAAGAATCAACTGACATGTAGGTCATGGCGGATTGGGTATAACCATTGATGTGGCGCAACCCGCATGATAATATAATATATTAGATATTATACAATATAATATAGTATGCATAATGTGATATATATATATAATTATATTATATATTTATCATATATGACAAGTTATATTTAATATAATTTTAATTATTATGTTTATAGTTTTGGTAAAATGGGGCAGGTGCGTCCAACCTATCCAACACGGGTTAGGACACAATTGACTTGTTACAGGTCATGAGGTAGGTCAAGTTGGCAGGCCATGGCTTCAAGGCAAGCTTGAATCTTCTGCAAGCTCATTGATAAACCCATAACATTGTTATAAACATCACATACTAAAAAGCCAACATGATGATAAAGAGCAACAAAAGCTACATTATTTATATGAAACCCTTCTCATCTATTTGGTCCAAATTCATAGAATAAGGTCTAAAATATGCATGATAGAGTATGTTGGAAGGAGATTCAAAGTCATTAGTTATAGGATAGAAAAGAATACAATATAAAGAGACCAGCTACTAATGCAAGTTGAAGAGGCCACCGACATGCAATTTTACCTGGGACACAAGGAGATTTAGTCAATTGATTTTTTTTTAAGAGAGTGAGAGTTCTCTCAACCAAAATTGGAACTTAGAAGCCACTTACCTGAATATGTCAGCTTTCACTTTCTAGTGTAAAAATTCATGAGATTCTCATGTGATTCTCTTAGAAACTTCACAGGATCAAGTTCATGCAATTCATCTTGGTGATCATAAAGGATACTTTTGAATTTTTTAGTATGGCCAGATGATTTTCCCTTGGTAGAAGAGGCACTTCCTTGTCTAGGCTGAAAAAGTCAAAGATAAAATTATGAGGGATCAACATAACCTTACCGTCTAAATTATCATTAATATTCTAGAAGTAATGTAACATCATAGTCCAAAATGACCATATAACAAATAAGATCTGTGGGTCGGGTAAGACAAAGTGAAGGGGAACAAAATGCATAGCATCACAATAAGAGTTAAAATATGAATCTTATTGTTTAAAATAAAATAGTAATATCGCTATAGCTATGAAAAAACTTTAGCATCTTTATGGTGAAAATAAAGATCTCTTAGGTATGTCAGGAGAATTTTCTATTTATCTTATCAATGAATTCTCAAGACCTTCAACATGTATGTGTATATGTTCATACTTGAAAATTATTATAAAAGCCATCTAATATTAACCTCCTAAAAATTTAAAATGGTTTAAATGGAGCACCTGAAAGTATTCATTTGCGGATTGCTCTCCAGGACAAACTTCGAACATTATGAAATTTACCACCTCTTTTGCGGATTGTAGTACTGTTGTTCATGAAAAAGAGATACTTTAATAACAACTAATGTATACTATTATAACATGAACATTATGGACATATAATTAATATAAAATAATATAGAGAAATGCTATATTGTGAAAGATTTACCCCTGAATTTTCCATTTGTGCGAGTTCTGCACTTAATTCTCCATCCTTCCAACCTCTCAAAGAAGGTAGATTGATGATTCTTCACAATATCATTATTTGCAAATTTACCCAATAAGCAATCACCATTAGCAACTAATAAATCTAAAAAAGCACATCAAGAAATTTAAGCATACATAATATTTTTAGTTGAATATTTTACCTAAGAAACTTAAATAAACATGCCACATAATTGTTCTTAAACAAAATTGGCTTATACTTGTGCAAAAAATATAACAAATGAGTGATCACTTCAAATTTCTATGTACCTTGTCCAAGTGGATAATGGTTTCTTCAAAACCAGTGAGAAGTTCAAAGGACACCCTGATTTCCCTAACTAACTTGCTTGATTTCTTTTTCTTCTTGTGCTGTGGTGTTTGTTGCAATGGCTGCCCATAAATATTATTACATGATTTTGATATTTTCAGTTGATGTACCATTGAATCTTTTTTTTCAAGAAAGCCATGTTTACCTCTGATGCGCTGGTAAGCACGCTGTTAGCTAGGTCTTGAATCTTGATCGGTGATATTGGAGTTGGATTGAGCACAATAGTGTCTTGATCTAGAGCCCCATATGATGATATCGGTGTTGAATTATGCACTTGAATTGGGTTTTGTTTCACTTCTGTGGTTTTTTCCTACATGCGAAAGTGAAAATAACATTGGAGCCTCCTATTTGTCAACTCGTACTGATGTCACTTACAAATGATAGTGTTAAGCTTCTCAACAATAATGCATTATTATTAAAGAAGAGCCATGTTAAGAAACGTATATAGCAATTGCATAAGTAATACTTTTGTCTGAACTTGCCTTAACTATTTGTCTTAGGACTTCATATAACCTTGCAACCTGTATTGCTCGATGCTCGCTATTAGTTCCCTTCTGGGAAGCATGGTCAATATTCTCCTCTGCTATCATTTCCATCGAATTCTCCTCTATTAGTATTACAACCTGTAGATCAAGTAAAGAAGAGACATTTGTTATTCATTTAAACCCTTAGTATTGTTGAAAGATAAGATGAATGAAACTGTTTAATACCAAATTCATGATTAATGATTAAACATACATAAAAATGATCATAAATTGGAGGATCAATCGGATCAATTGCCTCAAACTACTTATACTATATGGTCGGTAACTAGATACACATTGAGTTTGATGGACTTAGAAGATCCGGAAAAGATTTTAGAAAAACCGTTTGAGAGATCCGATTGCACTTGAGACCTTGAACTCAATCATTACACCCTACCAATTCACTATTGGAACGACTTATATGAATATTTCCCCTTTTGCATTCTTTCATTTATTAATAAATTAAAAATTTTGCAAGTAAAATGATGAAAGAAAGAACATTAATATCTTTGCCGTCTTTAACTTAATTGCATTTAGAGGGGCATGCTCACTATTAATTTCCTTCAGAGGTGCATGCTCAATCGCTTCCTCTATTAACATATCCATCCAATTCTCCTCTGTTAGCTTTTCAACATATAGATGAAGCAAAGAAGAGCTATTTGTTGGTACGTTAAAACCATAACATTATTGAAAAATAAGATGAATGAAACTATATTTTTTTATTAAATTCAAGGTTAATGATTAAATATATCAAGAATGATTATAAATCAATGGATCAATTGACTTGGACCATCCACCCTATAAGCTTGTGGACTTGAAATCCCATACTCGATCACCACACAAAATGATTATAATATTTCCTTTAATCAAAGGTAGACCAATAAGTTGGATAGTCCAAATCATTACATACACTCGCTCTTTGTGGTTCTTAACTGAACCCCGCCATAAATACAATTTTGACTAATAATATCAAAATACTTCTGAGAAACCCTTTTAAAGACCCATTAAATTTAAGAAATTGAACTCAAATTGTTACATACCATTTGATAATATGTCGAAATTAGGGATGACAAAATTGACATACCCTAGATGGCTTGACCTACTATGCGGGCAATCGGAATCAACCGACATGCAGGTCAGGGCAAGTTGGGTATGATCTTTGATATGCCGCAACCCATGAGATAATATAATATATTAGATATTATACAATATAATATACTTGATGCAGAACTCAGACCAACTTCTACGGATCCTATTTAAGTTCCAATTGAGCCAATTACGAGGGCACGAGCTAAGAAATTCAAGGAGGCATTCAACGAGTTGGTTCAAAAAATTATGGCAGAAAAACATACATCAAAGCCCATTGAAGGAAATTCTTGTGAGCTGCAGAATCATGTCAATTTGATTCAAGCCCAATAGAAATTCTGGAAGCTTGCTGACAGTTATAACTATTTAATAATATTCTCAATTTGGAAAGATTTATATAGTATTATAGGATATTACTTAAATATCTGGATATATTTGAGAATATCTTTACAATAAAATATTTTAGAATATCTTGTAATATTTTATGATGCCTTTCTCTAGGATATCTTTTGGATATATTTAGTATATTTGATTTCCTCTTTATGTAGACACTATAAATACCCCTTGAGGTATTCATAGAGGACGAATTTTGGAGATACACTTTGATGAGAAATACATATTGCTCTTCTTGTTTTTTGAGAAGACTTAGAACTTATCAAGTTATCTTGTGGCGCTTTACAACCGAACTTATCACTTTGCTTCTCTAGTTTGGGGATTCTTGGTGTGGTTTCCTCTGTGATCTACAACTTTGGTTCTTGTCTTGTTAGGTAACGGGTCAAAGTTCATTATTTCAAACTTGTTCTTTGTAGTTATTGGGGTTCTTTTCCACGTTTGGTGTTGAGTCTTATTGCGAGTTGGTGGTGCTCTTATCATACTTGATATTGAGTTTTACTACGAGTCGGTAAGGATCACGTCAATACTATACATAATGTGATATATATAATTATATTATATATTTACCATATATGACAAGTCATATTCATATAATTTTAATTATTATATTTATAATTTTGGTAAAATGGGGTAGGTGGGTCCAACCCATCCCACTGGGGTCAGGGCACAATTGACTTGTCACGGGTCATTTGGTAGGTCAAGTTGGCAGACGATGCCTTCTAGCCAAGCTTGAATGTTTAGGTACTCACCTTATCTCAACCCATTGCCATCCCATACCAAAATTACTTTTACCATTCTTCCTTTTCTATTCTTTCATTAATTAAAAAAATTGAATTTTTTTTGTGGTGTAGATAACAAAAGAAAAATATAGATACTTGTGACCCTCTTCATAGTTTCTCGGTTCTTAAGAGATAAAAACATGATTAAATTATTAAAAATATTCTAAATAATTTTGAAAATTTTCATTTATATTAAATTGTGTTTCAAAAATTCGATTTAACCCCACTACCCTTATTAAATCCAACAACCCATGATCTCATGCCTTAAATTGTTTTTGCATCCTATGTCATTTCAAAAACTATACTAGAGATCAACCTTCCAAGATCATTTAAATTGATCTTCTCAAATGTTAGGATTATAGGATGTAAGAGTGCAAAAAATAATAATTTATTTCCTATAAACAACCAAAACAACCTATGGGTAGTAAACCGAACGAGAAAAACAATTGATGAGTAAAGAATAATGATGAATTTACGATAATCATAGTTACAAATTGTAAATACTAGCACTGAAAAAAAATACTTACAGGTTGAGAGTTAGGTAATATATTCTCACTGAAAAAGTCATCTAGAGATCCAATATTTGGACGAGTGATTGACTCGTTGATCAAATCATTCACTTGTTGCACATATAAGTATTTATCTATGTCAAAAGTATTAGATGGTAGAGAAATTTGTAGTGACTGGAGGTTTAATGGATTTGCTTTCGAGGGTTTTGTTTCTATGGATATGAAAATGATATGAGAGGCTATATAATGTTGAGGAGATAATAAAATACATACATACATACATATATATATAAGGCTTTGTTCATGAATTAGAGAAGAGTTTTGTGTATTTTCTTCTAAATAACATTGTGGGTCAAATCATTTTTCACTTTTATCCTCTAATTAATGCTTAAAAAAGGTAACTAGCCATGACCATGTTAAAAGTATTCAGTATTTAAGGTAAATACTACCTTGTTTAGTACCATAATTAGATTTTTAAAATAATAAATCAATTCATACTTATGAATAACTTAGGTTGGAGGGATTTAAAAATAAAAGTAAAATGCCGGATCTAAAAATGGTGAAATAAGACAACTTAGCAAATGAAAAAAAATGACAAAATTGGCTAAATTATATAATATTTCACATATTTTCCCTAGTTCATATAAAATAACTTAATGTTCACGTAAAAAAATCTGTAATTCATCAAATGGGAATAAATTATTTTTAAAAAAACTCTTAATATTTCACTAAATCAAGGAGGGGAGTTGCAAAGAATTATCAATATCATTGGTTCAAGTGGTTCACTTCTCCCATAAACAAGGACTAATATTTGTTGGAATGCTTATTGGATTCATAAATACCATATAGATGATGCAAAAGATTTAATAAAATGAGATATCATATTAATTTCAATCAAATTAAATGAAGATTATATTTAATCAAAATGTAATTGGGTTATTGGGAAAAAATGTAATTGGACATTAAGTTATGAAAATTGACAAATTGTGAACAATTTTCCCTTGAGTTATTGCCAAACAAGGCCACATTGCCACCATGCCAGGGCAAATCTTACCAAAATTGATAAGAGAATTAATTCTAATTAATTAGATTTTACTGTACTTTCTTAAAATATTAATTAATTTAAATATAAATATACTAACTTTTCAATCTGATTATAATTATTATTTTGTGACAGTAAACATTAACTTAAAAACTTTCACAATAATTAAAATAAAGAGTGCACTAATAATTCATTCTTGAAATTTGTCCAAAACTAACACTTAAGGATTCGAGTTAATTTTACTTTTAAAATAGTCCCTTAACTTTCATTTTTCCTAATAATAAGTTTCACGAGCAATTTGGTTGACCAAAAAGTTGACGTGGTGCCTACATGGCATATTGACACATCAGCTTTCAGTTACACCACATCAGCTTTCCAACCAACAAATTTGTCGGTTGAGCTGATTGTTTGGAAAAAAAAAGTTAAGAGACTATTTTGGCATAAAATTAATTTGGGTCCTCAAGGGTTGGGTTCTCATAAATTTGAGGATTAAAGTTTGAGTACACCAAAATTTCAAGTATTTTAAATAATTCTTTTTGCTATTATTAGAATAAATGAGTGTAAATATTTACTAGTAAGACATATAAATATGTGTTAATTATTCATTCTTTTAGATAAACGGAAAAAAAAAAGCATGCTTAGTGTAGATTCATTAGTACACATGAACTTTACTGGTTTTTTCATGGAATGGCATGCACCATGCTCTCTATAAATTTCGTTTGTTACTAGCATGCTAGTGATGATTTTAGTATATTTTTGTACATAGAATATTTGTGTAAGCTACCAAATGTCAAATGGCACACTATGCATTAGCAGTTAACAGAAAACATTTACACTATTAGTACTCATAATATTTCCTGGAAAAACAAGTAAAGATCATGTTTATTTAAGCAAATATTAAAATTCACGGATATTTTAAGGAAAACGCCATATTTTTCACGCAATTTACCCTAACATATTTGAAATCAAGTGTTCGTCTTTAGTACTAATCCACCATTCAACCAGATGTTCTTTTAATGATAAACTACAGTTATTTATTCTTAACCATGATTAGTATTTCATTAACGATAATTATTGTTGATAGAGTAAGAGTTTTTAGGTTCTAGAATGTTATCCTCTCTTCGTTTTCTACTTTCTTCAATCACTATTATATTATCTGTTTTATTTTTATCCTCTTGGATTGGATTTTGGTGAGTGATTGCCGTGGTAAGAGTCATCATGTCTTCTCCTCCTCCTAGGGCTGCATCTTTGTCCAATATTTGTTTTCCACTGGGCTTGGTTAAATAATGGGTTGCCAGATTTCACTACCTTTAAATAGAAATAAATTTAATTGTAGTTGGCCAGATTTCACTGCCTTTTTTTTCTTTATATAATTAATTATTCACATTCCAATAATAAGGTTAAAGTAGTTGGATTCCGAATTTCCTTATATTATCATGATCATGTGCTTCATCATTCACCTAATTAGCAAGTGTTTTATCATTTCTTCACGTAATTAGTATTTTATCACAAGAAATTTGAATATAGAAAATGTTATAAGAATTAAAATTGAATGAACATGACATTCATTTTTTTTTTTTTACATATATGTGCTAATTAATAAGACTTGCTTGCATTAGTTATTGCATAATGATTTGTTTATTAATAATAATCAGTATTTCATAGTAATAATACATTAGTATTTAAAGAATTGAATAAAAAAAATTTACGAGATTTCAAGTTAAAATATAAAAAGGGGAAGAAAGTTGTCCGTTGCTTTTAAGGACCAATATAGAAGATGTATTTCTTGCCTCTTCAATTGGTACTCTTTGAGGTGTTTGAGTATTGACAATGATCAATTATAATGTTGATGAACGGGAGATTATATATCATGAAATTGGATCTGAGATTTGGGTATTATAAGGTGTATTGAATATTGTAATGATCAAATTTAATTTTGATTTTTTGAGATTGCCCTTAATTGACTTGATCTTCTAGCCTCGTACATTTATTTGAGACATTTGCTCAACTGAAAATATTGAAATTTCAAGAGAAATACAATTGATCTATATCCACATCAGTTTTGTGTTAGTATTCTTTATTTATTTATTGAGAGCTTGGAGTTCATGCTACTCTTGGCTCCACCTGTTGTTCACAGTAGTCAAATCAATCTTATGAGCCTCAACTGTTTGAATTCTTTCCTTTGCTATGATTCTAATTAGTTGATTTCTTAATCCTATTTATTTATCACTCGTGGATCTGGTGCTATTTGAGGTTACGATATCATATGTCTTCTATTTTCTCAACAAAATAGTTGTTGATATGTAACACTGAATATATTAATTGTGTATAACATGATCAGATTAATGGATATGATTGACAATTTAGCTCATTATATTATTGATTGATAATGATCGCTCATGTAATATTTTGCAGTTGTATTCTTAACGACCCTTTAAATTGTTTGCAATCACAACCACATAACATTTCAGTGTGATGAAATTACAGAATTTCTTAGCATTAAATGGGAAAATCTCTATGGCTTTTCTTTCAACCATAAATAGCCTTTGGTGCATCTTAGAAGAGAGATTTTTTGGTAAACAGAAATCCAAGCTCATGCGAGCAAGAGATGGACCTTTTCATGTTTGTAAGTTAAATGAACGATAATACATATAAGATTAACTTACCAGGTGAGTATGGCATAAGTGTCACTTTAACATTGTTGAACTATCCCTTTTGCTTGATGTAGACTGTGAAGGAGTCGAGGACAATTTCTTTCCAATAGAGGGAGAATGACACGGTCACGGGAGAATTTGACTAGAGGGATCTGGCCCGACTAGAGAGAGAAAGAATTCTGGATGGAGGAAGCTTGAGAGTCTAAGATAAAGGAGATATTTTCTTTATTCTGTTCCAAGCCCAAGTCTGATTGGCACCTTGTAGCCCGCAAGTAAGGGAATTTTGTCGATAGAAGAAAGGTTGTCCGACTAGCATGATTCATGGCAGCAAAATAATATATAAGTTGATATTTTAATTACCATAATCAAATACATAAGTTCCTAAATTATGTTGTTTCTTATTTAGAAATTTGTGTAATGAAAGGCACGCACGATGACTTTGGTTTATTGCTATATGAAATTTTAGCCAACAGTCCACCAACCAAATATCTATATATGTGCTACTCTATGGCCATCTAAAACAGTTTTTCTGGCATTGAATCTTTGATTACAAATTGTGTTCTTACGAGGAAACATCTATACTCTTGTGAAACATTACTCCACGGAACCAATCATTTAGTTTGGTAATTCAAGTGTCTCAAAACCCTCAATTCATTTAGTTTGGTAATTCAAGTTTCTCAAAACCCTCAATTCGTGCCTCAACCAAGGTGGGGTTATTGTGTAAATTGGCCTTCCAATTTGTGGTTATGTGAGAGATGTAAGTAGTAGGTCTTATTTCATTTCATTGATCAACTATTTTGCACCCACTTGATTTCAAATCAACGTCTACTCTTTCAACCTACCTTGTGAATGTCGAAATCAACCCCCTTCAGTTCCGCGTCAGCTAATGCGGAGGAAAGAAGAAATTATCCGCACAACGATTGCGATTCGAGACACTTGTGGAGCATCATTTGTAATTCCACGACTGATGGAGATTAAGGAGTGTTTTCATTACTGATTAATAATGTGAAGAATATATAATGATTTAACACAAAAGGCTCACGCAATGCTATCCATCCATACGATGCACCACTCGCGGAAATTTTTGACAAAAATGCTTTCGATGGTACAAATTGTTAAATTTGGGCTGACAACATATATTAAGTTCATATATCGACATGGCATCTACCATGGACACCACTTGTAAAGATTGTTGACATGGCACACGCATATTAACAATTTTGTTAGAGATAACAATTTATTATTTTAGAAAATAGGAATAATATGGTGTCTCTTAATTAAAATGCTTGGTATTTTTGAGATTTTGCAATATTTGATTAGGATACCATCCAAATTTATCAATTTTTGAATCGATTTTTTCTCAAACATACAAATGGGAGAACTATCTTACTTGTTCCTTAGAGTTATTACTTAGAATAATACGTTTTTTATTTTAGCCTCTTGAATGTCATGTACTTTTATCCATGTGCTTCCCCTCTCCTCTTATTTGAATTTTTACGTGCATCAGTGGTAGATGATCCAACCACTAATGTTTTATGTAATGAAAAGATTGAAGTTAATTCCAATCCCCGAAATC
This sequence comes from Sonneratia caseolaris, assembly GCA_900006705.1. Classification (NCBI taxonomy): domain Eukaryota; kingdom Viridiplantae; phylum Streptophyta; class Magnoliopsida; order Myrtales; family Lythraceae; genus Sonneratia; species Sonneratia caseolaris. The sequence continues at coordinate 660,267 of CXYZ01009481.1, read as the reverse complement.
AAACCGATTTATTCGACCTCTGAAAGCAACAACCCTCAAGCCGATCATTATTTCTCTACCTTTGAAAGTTAAAGACGCAGATATCAATTTTTCTATTGCCGTCTAGCCAAGAAGTCGTGTGCAGCATAATCAAACTCGGTTAGGCACTTGATTTCAAATAGTGAAGTGCAAGATGTACATTTCGGTACACAACATGCTCAATTTGAGAGGAGTGTTCTAGATAATAATTCATTGTGTTAGACAATCATATATTTGATAATAGAATATTTAGAATTGAGAGAATTTATATTAAAAAAATTTTATCTCTTAATAAATCTGATTGCTTTCTATATAGAAAATTGTGAATGTGAATTACACATTATATATATATATATATATACATAAATGTTTCTCCCTAAAAATCTGTACAATTTTCCTAAATTTTCTTTTACATTTTCTAGATTTTACATTTTATTTAATTTTAAAATATGTATACCACATAAAAAATTCTTATGCACGGCGTCCACATTAGAGGCCATGTTAGCAAATAGGTAATGACATTAGCAATTCTCCTAGGGTTAACAATATGTACCGTTTTATTTAAAATATATATAAAATAATCAATTCTTACGCATGGCATTCACCTTTTTTTTTTAATCATTTTCTTGTTAAATGACTCTTAGCTCTAATAAATTATGAAGGCAAGAAAATTACAAGAGTTGACGCACATATAAGTCTTCCAGCCAAGATTCCTCTTAGATTTCGTCGGCTCATAAAGAGGACTGCCATCTAGCTGGCTCAACTGCACGGTGGGTTCGCCCACAAATTAGGGGCATAGGGGCCATTTGCATAGGTATTCCAAACCCTATTGATTGTTTGTCCTTACTTTCCCTCAATGAAGAGTGAAATGGTAGTAACGATCATCTGGACATCATGATGTTAGGTTACATTCCACATTCAATGGAAAACTATAAGATTAATGGAACAATAACTTTCAACACTAATCACGATAATACAACACAGTCGAATGTCTAATATAGTTCAATATGCTGATACTCTCTAAAAATAGACTCGAAGTGCATTTCCATAAACAATTTAACGAAAGTATGAGAATGTATTCGAATCCGGAAGAATGAGCCACATAAGCATGGGTTAGGACCATTAAACCACAGCCATGTCATCAACTGGTTGCTTGTCAAACATGAATTTATAGGGCAGAGACTTTTGACGAATTCCAAATTAGACACACCTCTCTTAGCCCACATTGTAGCACGCTTTGAATTGGACTTTGGGTGGTCCTTTTTTCTCTTTTTCAACGGCACTACTTCTTTCCTACTATACTAGAGTTCAGTTTCCCATCACTCACTGGGAGTCCAATTAGACAGTGACCTCCCTTGTTATTATCTCAAATTGTCCAGGAATCTTTTTTGCATAAACATGTCATGCACGCTGCAATGATAGAAATTTTTTTTTCCCGTGAACGATTACAGAAATTGACACAGTTGACAGGGAAATAGTTAAGAGTCATGTCTTGATCTTATAAAGAAGAGTTACTGGTGGATGGGTAGGTAGGGCAAACTAACATTGTAGTACAACTTATGAGCCATTATTCTAATAGATGTTGAGTAATGGATACATGAAAATTGGTAAAGAGAATTAGGTGACACCAAAATAGGTTATCATGTAATGAGCACGAGGGCGTATATAAGTTTCCTGACTCATGGATATAGTTGTTGATTGTGGTTATTAAAGGACAAGTGGCAAGCAGAAGTCATATTGTTACGTGAAGATGGGTTTTGAGAAAGAGAATTACATTAAAAAAGAATCCTACAATATGAGATAATTGGGTTGGGTACCACTTGTTGTTGGGACTATGTGGAATCAACCTCTTATACACTCATTAATAAGAATACATTATAAAGTATGAAATGCAAAAATCTAATTGAAAACAATTACTTTAATAAGATTTCAGGTTTGAATATTATGAATATAGATAATTTATATTGAGAAATATCGAATATTGAATGGTCGACTTAATTATAATCTAAATTGATAAGTTTAGTGGGTTTGTAGATATCAAATGATTTAGATTGAAATAGTGTGTCATGCAATTATCTGTAACCATTGATTAAGAAAAATTCACTCCGATTTTCACCGGTAAAACTCATTATATACTCTTATTCCCTTATTTTTATACTTTGATTTTTTTTCTCCTTTTTATCTGAAAAAGGAAATCTGTCATATTGAGAGGATATGACAATTCAGTGTCACTGCTCGACCCATCTTTTTTTTTCCTTATTATAAACATTATTAGGAATTTGATCAACAATTTTTTTGGTCATTTATTAAAAGCGTTGTATATCAACATAAGATATTCTGGCTTCATTGTCTCTAGCCAAAAAGCCAATAAAAAAAAGGGTAAAATCATGGGTTTGTAATAAAGTCAGATACTATTATTTTAAGTTTTTAGGCACATATGAAGTTGGTTTCTCATAAGATTCATTAATAATATTTAACATACTTAATATAATAAGCTTCACTGTGTGTCCCAAAGATAAAAACTCGAAGAATATAATAATCGAATGCATATTGCACCCAGAAAAAAAAAAAGCCCTTCGGTTTCCTCCAGATGTCATATCAATTGGTCAACAAGCTTAAATAGAAAATTTTCATTAAAGGGTAAAGGATTCACACATTACATTACACTCAAGCCCTTTCCCTCAAAAACAAAAAAAAAAACAAACAGTCAATAAAAAGAATTGCATTGATTAACAATCACGATGAATTCTATGAAACATTTTGCCTATTATGGTAAAGAGAAAAAAAATGGAAGTATTATAATATTATAAGTTTTTGAATTCGAATATTATGAACGGAGAAAAATTATATTATTATCCTTTAAATGGGTTAACGTAATCGAAATCTAAATTAGTTAGTATTCAACGATTTTTGTTTACAACTCGAATGAATAACTGTATAACATAATAAAATACCAATAAGAATAGGAGGAAAATAGGTGGAATATTTGTCACCATTTTAATTGTCATATTTATCAGTTCTTTGGTTCTTCCTCATTATATTATTGTGAGGTGGGGCCAAAAAGATTTTCATGAGAGAAAGCGACGATAGGATAAATTACTAAAGGAAGTTCTTCCATCATTCTAACGTTACAATCGAAACCCTTACCATTAACTCAATCGATTCTAAAACTTTATTATATGATTGCGCAAGCCTAAACATGATATACTAACCTCTATTTAGCATTTACACAAGTTACGGAATAAAAGTTTTTAAACGGATAAAAACAAAGTTAAAGTTTTAAATTTTAATTTTAGTATCCCTGCTATAATTTTCTCGAACACTATTATGATGCTCAACTATATGTGTTCAAGATCGACCATGGCTCGACTGTGCTTGTCTGAATTTGATGGTGCCTGGTAAAATTACTCATATCGGTGATAAATTTCAGTTAGAGCGAACGGTAGACGGAAGGGAAATGCCCCATGTGGCTCCACTTTAATCTCTGTTCGTGATGAATTAATGTATCTATATATAAGTTAATTGAGATTATTTGATATCTATTTAATTTCTAAATAGAGAAAATTTATGTTGTTAGAATTTTTATGAGGTTGATCCGGCTTATGGATATGTATGAATCCACATATATCCACGCGCGCGCGTGTATATATATATATATATGGACAATAAGATACTGATTGCCGTCCAAATGAAGATTCCATCCACTAGAATCCGTAATATCCAGAATAAGAGCTTCCAAATCAAAGATACGACAGTCCGCCCGCCCTTATTGTTATTTGTTACGTTTTATCCTCTAATTACAGTTGTAGCTGCCTGTCAATTGTTTCGGACTATAAATGAGTAAAATACCTAATTTGCAAATATACAATAACAAAAGCTATAAATAACCAGTCACTATATACACAGAACTGACTCGCCAAAAAATCCGCTACGCATCGACCATGAGCAGCGCTCGTGCATCCTTCCTCTTCCTCCTCTTCCTCCTTCCTCTTCTGGCTTCCTGCTACCGTCGTCAGGTATGTCGTCCCTTCCGACCTGTAAGTAACACCGCGGAGATCCCGCGAACTCGTCGGCCTGTGAACGGAGTGCTTTAATTTCCCGAGATTTCCAAGTAATGCGCCGTTCGAGGCGTGTCATTCTGTGGGTTTCTCGTGCTCAGGTCTTCATAGTATACTTTGGAGAGCACGAGGGAGACAAGGCTCTGCATGAAATAGAAGATTCCCACCACTCTTACCTTCTGTCCGTGAAAGAGTCCGAGGAAGACGCCAGAGCTTCTCTGCTCTACAGCTACAAGCACAGCATCAATGGCTTTGCGGCCGTGCTCACCGAGGACGAAGCCTCCAAGCTCTCCGGTATGTCCAAAACCTTATCCTCCCTGCAAACCCAGAGCTGAATTTATCATATTATATTACCCACAGGATCAGCAAAACCTTGTTGGCTGCGTTGATCTTGATAGTCCATACATACCGTCGAATTGAAACTTGCGTCTCTGCCGATTCAAATGACAGAGCTGGATGAGGTGGTATCGGTGATTCGCAGCGACCCGAGTAAGTACTCGCTGCAGACAACGAGGTCATGGGAGTTCTTGGGACTGGAGAATCAGATGGGTGATGGGGCTTGGGACTGGAAGGACGATCAACTTGGAGAAGGGCTATGGCTACGAGCCAAATATGGCAGAGAAGTTATAGTTGGAATTTTGGACAGTGGTAAGAATCCATTTGAACTAAATTATCTTTTCTAAATATGTAATTCCCTAAATAAACACAGAATCCATCAATTGAAGATTCATCGTATATTATATCTACTCCATATTTGTTACCATTAAGTGTCAGTATGGTTATGTCCGAAAATTTGTTCGTTTTGCAACACATGGTTAAGTGGAATCGTGGGACTACTGCCCGATGACAGCTCCTTTATAACCCTTTGATCGTCCTGTTCGATATGTGCCAGTCTCACGGTTCACATGTGACTTCTTCTCCCTCGACAGCTTGCCTGTTTCGTAACTTTGTGGGACATGGGGATACATACAATTTGCAGTGGTTCTGCAGCTTCTGCTGATGCTTTTTGGGGTTCTTTCTTTCTGGGCATGTCATTGAGTGTGGGAGTGGCCACAGTGATGAATTACTTTTTTTTCCTCTGATTAATCATCAGGTGTGTGGCCGGAATCGAAGAGTTTCGGTGATGAAGGGATGGGACCCATCCCCAAATCATGGAAGGGAATCTGCCAGACCGGACAAGGATTCGACTCATCCCACTGCAATAGGTAACAACAATCATGTCGTGCCCTACCAATCACATGATTCTATTTTCACTTTTGTCCAATTTTCCACCTTCACTTTATCGCCATGATAATTAGTCAAATTTGCACATTTTGCAAGCCCTGCGAGTATAGCTCTCTTAGGTCTATTTATTTCACATGCCATATAATTTATTTATTGCGTTATATTTATCTCTATTCTCATAAATGAAATCAGTGCTCTATAAGAGTCAGCCCTAAAAAATTATCAACAACCTTTAAAGGAATTAGAAAAATTAATTATCCAAAATGAAAACGAAAATTAAAATTGAATGAGAAGACGTAATTACTGTCGCATGGTGGTATCAAAATATTTTTCCTCACCGTTGAAAATTGAATATAAAAATTTAGTAGTTTCAGGTCGAGTGTTTTGCCCTTACACTGAATCCCCTAATTCTTTAGTTCCTTTCGTGCTAAATTTCCTATTTTGTTAGAACATCCAAAGATCTCGATGCGGATCCACCTCTTACCTTTAGGCAGATACTATCGACTCATTGAAGTGCGTTTACCCGTCACAAGCCAAGACACGAGTAAAATATGTAGTACGATATCATACACACTTACATTTTGTGTACTCCATTTCCCATAATCGAGACCCATTCCTGTTGGCCACAGTCCAAGATCAAATCAGGAACAGAGCATCGACTTGGATGACTCTAAGAAGTGTGTTGTCCTGTGGGATCCTTTGTTGCCCCTAATAGGATTGAGTATCTTGACGATAATAACTCTTGCCCTTGTCCGCTTCCGTAGCAACTTGACGCAACCCTCCAAAGATAAAATGTCAGTGTGTGTCGCTTGGAATCTTTCCACTGCACGCTCGTGAGCACTCCTCCCAGTTCCCTCACGGAACCCTATGAAGATGTTACGCCTGCAGTTGCTTGATTGAAGTAAGAGGGAGGTCGGTGCCCACTTTTTTACGCAAAATTTGGGTGCAAGTGCAACTCTCGAGGGAAAAGGAGGGGAGATGAAGGTGAGGGAAGCAGGGTTTGAATTGATCTGGGCGGGGGTGGGCCGGCGTGGGGAGGCAAAATTGGAAGGTAAGCTTTCCGACTTAGGAAAGGGAGGAATGTAATGGATTCCATCAAGCCTAGAAGAACAACCTCTACATTTCTTTTAGCCTTATTTTGATGCACTCAGTAAGGAAAACGGAATAGGTGGGAATGGAAGGGAGAAAAAAGAAACCTAAATCAACATATTATATTAGCATCCGTGGATATGGTGAGTGAACTGGAATCTTATAAATTGAGAAAGTTTATGATTAAAATAGTTTCACTCTGAATGAATTTATCCATAGTACTGAAAAATCATTAACAATACTTGAATGCATTTTGATAAATGGAGGGAAGGAGAAAGACTCTAAATCGAGTGAATGCATCTCTACGTGGGCCTCTTAACAAGACGGCAACGTGATTGCTGAAAATCTTAATTTGCAATTTCATCAATCGTGGGAAGAATTGCTTCTGCTTCTATTTTTAGCTGAGGTGCGTGAACTTTTACACTCTACGATGACCATGCAACTGAACTATATATATATGTATGTACGAACTATGTGATGTGATCCAATAGCCCAAAATTGAGAGTTAAATGACGTCAATCATGGAGAATTAATCAGTGTCTTTTCACCGTGCGAGGCTATTAAGAAAAGGGCTCGGTACATCTAATAACCTCATGTGCACTCTTCCCTTGACCAGGAAGCTAGTTGGAGCTCGATACTACCTCAAGGGTTACGAGCAGCGCTACGGCCGTCTCAACACATCCCTCGACTCCAGATCCCCCCGTGATCTAGATGGGCACGGGACGCACACGGCCTCAACTGCCGGCGGCCGGAGCATTCCCAAGGTCTCTGCCCTTGGTGGCTTCGGCCGTGGCACCGTCTCAGGTGGCGCCCCGCTCGCCCGCCTCGCTGTCTACAAGGTCTGTTGGGCCATCCCGGGGAAGTCCAAGGTCGATGGCAACACCTGCTTCGAAGAGGACATGCTTGCAGCGTTCGATGATGCCATTGCTGACGGTGTCCACGTCATAAGTGTGTCGATTGGGACCAAGTCACCGATCCCCTACACACAGGATGGTATCGCGGTCGGGGCGTTCCATGCAGCAAAGAACAACATCATTGTGACATGTGCGGCTGGTAACTCGGGCCCAGCCCCTTCAACCCTATCGAATCCGGCTCCATGGATTATCACGGTCGGTGCCAGCAGCTTAGATCGAAGGTTTATCTCTCCGGTCATCCTGGGAAACGGAGAACGCATCGAGGTAAAACTCACAGCTTTCGGTGGCTGCTTGCACATTTCTCAATCTAATCAACTGCTAAACCGAAGTGACAAAGATATTCGTGGTTTTCATTGGATTCAAAACGCAATCAAATGAATTATGACTTTCTTCCACACTGCTCCATGAATGCCTTCTACAGGGGGAAACTGTTACGCATCACAATATGAGCCAGTACTATCCGCTTGTTTATGCAGGGGACGTAGTCACTGCCGAAGTGCCTAAGACTGCAATCGCAGGGTAACAATGTGGACTGACAATTCTCCTCCATGATAAACTTTCTCTTTTTCATTTCTTTGATGTCGAGTATTTTTATTTCTGACAGTCAATGCCTCCCCGGTTCCCTTTCCTCCAAGAAGGTGAAAGGGAAGATAGTCCTCTGCTTAAGAGGAAATGGGACAAGAGTGGGCAAGGGCATGGAAGTAAAGAGGGCTGGTGGGGCCGGGTTTATCCTCGGGAATTCCGCGGCTAATGGAGCTGAGATAGCAGCCGACGCCCACGTCCTTCCTGCCACTGCCGTTTCCTCGATCAGTGCCCAAAATATTCTCCGATACATCAACTCGACCAGTAGCCCGACGGCAAAGCTAATACATGCAAAAACAGTGTTGCACACTAGACCTGCCCCATTCACGACCTCCTTCACCAGCAGAGGACCAAACACTATTGACCCCAACATTCTCAAGGTAACAATTTTGGTCACTTTGTCAAGCTTTTACTCGTGCGTGGGCTTGTGGTTAAGTAATTCTTCTGCACTTCGAGTCTCAGCCTGACATCACAGCTCCAGGCCTGAATATACTGGCAGCCTGGACAGGAGCGGACTCGCCCTCAAAGCTAGAGTCAGATAACCGGACTGTCAAGTACAACTTCGAATCTGGAACTTCCATGGCATGCCCTCATGTGGCCGCTGTGGCGGCTCTCCTCCGGGCTATCCACCCTAGCTGGAGTGGTGCAGCTATAAGATCTGCCCTCATAACCACAGGTACCATGCATCTTAAACTCTAAGCATCCATGACATTATCCCTGTACTTTTTAATTTTGAGTGTCGGTCATAACCAATGTAATGAATATATTTCCTTCTGCTACATCACCATAATCAAGAACTTTAGATATTGACCTAAATCTTTTGGTTCTTCATGCAGCAAATCCAGTAAACAACATGGGTTTGCCGATCGCCGATGCAGCGGGTAAGAAGGAGACTCCCTTTGCATTTGGATCGGGCCATCTCTCGCCGCAAAAGGCGGCGGACCCTGGCCTCATCTACGATGCCTCTTACAAAGACTACGTCATGTACCTTTGTGGAATCGGGATAAAGGACCCTGACAAGAAGTACAAGTGCCCGAGGAAGGCTATCCCAGGATACAAACTGAACTACCCGTCCTTGCAGGTCTCCGGCCTCAACGGCACCGTCAAAGTGAAGAGAACCGTGACGAATGTTGGAAACGACTATGGTATTTACTTCTCGTACATTAGCCCTCCCTCCGGGTACTCAGTCAAGATCAGACCGAGAATCCTGTTTTTCAATCGGTTGGGGCAAAAGAAGAGCTTCTCTATTAGGATCAAACCACATGCTCGAATTCCACACAACACAAGCGAATACTCCTTCGGATGGTATAGTTGGAGTGACGGCGTCTACAACGTGAGGAGTCCCATGGCAATATCTCCAGCTTAGACCACACACCGCTCCATTTCCTATGAGTTTGGGATTTACTGTGTATCTAGCCATTAAAAGGTAATAGGAAACTTACATTTAAAGTTGCCAGTGTATCAGAAAGGTTTTCTTCTTTTCATTTCACTCTTGGTATAAGAAATTGTAATTAGAACACTTCACTAGCTCGCGATTGAAAACATTCCTAGAAATCTATAGCCCAAGTGTTGTATACGTACTTACACAGTCTTCAAACATTTATCATATCCAAAGAGCAAACTAGATATCGAGAAAACACTAATACTCATTTATAAGTCAAGCTTCAACATGAAAATCCATCAACGGAGGATAGCCATTTTCTCGACTCTCTTAATCCAAGCTCTCTCGTGCCTAAAATGATCATACTCATATTTATACTTACACATTTCCAAGGCCATCACTTTGGTTCTCTTCTTGTCGAAACCTTTTGGGTAGGCGTACGCCACTGTCCTCACATTTCTTCAATTCACCGAAGAAATATCGCCGAAGTTCCAGTTCTTCAAATATCCAAAGGCTTCTCAGAAGCGAAGATCTAAGGACTTCTTGACATGCGAAAACCCCCCATAGAAACAGTTTTTGGTGGTCAGGAATCGGGTTATTGGGCAAGCCTACTGGAGGCATAGCCTCATAACCCGGCGTACAAGGAACGACCCGACTGAGATACAAGTATTTATCTTCTTTTTTGGTCCTAGGAAAACATATTAAGACTCAGCTCTCACTATATAGAGGAGTTACCATGGCTCGCGAGCATTCAAGAATTTTTTTTTTCTTTTGGGACGTAATTTCTTGAGACCAACTCATGAGCATATTGGACAAGTCTCTTAAAATCCTAATTTCTATCCCATAATCTATTTCACACGTCTTCCTTTCTTCTTGACGTTGGTAGACCAGCTGCCACTCAATTTTGACAAAAACTTTAATTAAATTCAACTCCGGCCCTAGCTAATTCGGTCAATATAAGAAGATAAAATTCAAGAAACTTCTCGTGTAGTGTTTCACATAAATTGGATAAGGCCGATCCTTTTTCATGTACCGTAGACACATCAGATGTAACGGCCTCTGATAGAACCGAATGCATCAATGTCTCTCAATTATTACAGGGATTTCCAGAAAACTGCAGGGATAATGCTGCCAACATTGGGCGACAATGCCTTCAAGTTGATCCATATAGATACTCTCATCCGGTTTTCTACAACATGAGGTCGATCTCATTATTCACCCTATGGGGGAATTTTACGATCCAATTACAACTCTTGTGAAAAAAAGAAAAAAAGAGGTTGTAGTAGTAGTAGTTTAAAAAAGTGTTAAATTTTTTACTGTCCCTACAGGCCAGTTCGTGACCGGACCGGAAATGCGGAATCTCTTCCACGAATTTAGGTTCTGAATTATCACACGGACAATCATCAAAGCATATCTTCTGACCTCAAACCAGCTATCTATGTTTCTCATCCATAATCATTATAAAATGTTCAACTAGTTGTCACATCTTCCACCCTCCAACAGAACAATATTCTCAACAAATCTTAGCTTCTCTACACTGCCACAACCAAAATTCACAGCCATATCTAACGACCCCTCTTAATATACACAATCTGCAAGCCCACTGCCTTCTACTTTCCTTGCACTTCTTTTTCACTGTCAGATATGGAGGGTACTTCCACAATGATGTCTTCATTCACAACCCCGATTGCTGTCTTGAATTTTTTGGCGGAAAACAGCCCATTTCACTTGCATCTCTTCACAAATTACCAGAGAATAATACCAACCGAATGTGAAAACTAAGGCAAAACCCAACCATCAGAGCCAGAAAGATATTGGAATCAGGATATAATTTCTCCATCCTCTCCCACATGGCAAACTGTTTCCTCATCGTCATCCTCCATGTAATCATCCTTCATGAATAGGCCGAGCTGCTCCAATGCATTCTTACCAGGAGTTCCATCAAGTCCTCCTGATAGAACCTCAGACCCATCATCAGATTCCACAACATGAACTGATAAAGAACCCCCAGTCAATTTCTCAAGCTCCTTTAGAATATGAAGGTTCTCCCCAATCTCCACAGATTTTTCCATCTATCAAACAGACGGTGTTTGTAAGGCCCACAGTCACCATATGCGCTGAAACAGGTCTACAAGAAAGGAAAATTGGAGTCAACGTACCTTCTGAAGAGCAATCCGTGCAGCTTCTCTGTCCCTCTCCCTTTGCTTCTTTGATTCGGCCTCAGCTCTTACTTCAGCAGCTTTTATCTGCGCTTCGATTCTCGCCTTCTCTGTAATGTTGTATCACCCAAATAAAACCAAATCGATACTCTTAAAACAACAATCCTTGATAGATAGCCAAAAGTCCATGTCCACCAAAATGCCAAGAAAATTCCAAGGTCACTGATTTGCAACAAAACTCAATGCAAACATAGTTTCTATACAGCAAAATATTTTTTTCCAGGAAGTTTGGGGGGAGGCATCGCTGGGTTTGAGTTGGGGTTGAGTGCAATATCTCATGCAATCAAGCTGCCGATAGTCCCGACACTATTTTTCAACTATCTCCTCATTACAGTGACAAAACTCAACACATACTTAGTTTCTATACAGCATAATCATGGAAAAACTGCAAATGAAAGATTTTCTTCCTGTGATTCACAATGCTTAATTGTAATTAGCTGTTCATGCCAAAAACATTATGTGGAAACCTATAGAGCATAATGCAAAATGTAAATAACTTCATAACAGACAGATGATGGAGGGAGTTGAATATGCACCAACTGCTGCACAGTTACACTTTATAATTGTAAAATTACTTAATGAATTTAAAACAATTTAAGAATCACCCCCCAAAAAAAACACCAGTCAAGCTTTCATGACAATATCTTGAGAAAAGGAACTCAATCATTGCAAAACAAATCTTGTGTAGAGCTAAGAGAAAAGGAATTAAAATTCAAGATTACCTTCAAGCTGTTTTTGTTCTAATCTTTCTTTCTCCTGCTGTAGCTTGATTGGATCAGATTTATCACCCTATCAACCAAAAGTAAATGTTTACCATACTCTTGGCACAAATAACCATAGAAACAAGTTACATCCCCATATCTGCCCTTATTCACATGCGGAAGGAAGCATGTACATGATCAAGCAGTGTCTTGTGCTGTGCCTTCAATATAGTAGCAGCAAAGCGGCTCTTTAATATTGCAGCCCTAAGAGCCTTCTTCGGCGACAGCTGCATATCAGGGAGATGAGCAGCCCAACCTAATCCCAGACAAAATGAAGTTCAAAGATAGCCCATCAAATTACTGCTGACTTCACTCTTTGACATAAAAAATGCAGCCAATGACATGCTAACCATCTCCACATGAGGCACCAGCAGCAGCAGCCACAACTCCTGTAGCACAGGGACCTTCACCATCCACAGCACTCCCAGCCCCTTTAAAGTCCAGTAAGCAGTGAATTGAGAAAAGCAAGCGAACAACAAAAGAAATAATAAAAAAAAAATTGGGGGAAAAAAGACATACCATCACAACCTCTATCAGAATTGCCCGAAGGTGATGCAGGCATGCTATTTGCCTAATATCAGATAATTTTATTGCAAATTCTTAGGTTACTAATCATGGCAGGTCAACCTTTTAGCTCATGATATGCAAATGAAAATCATTTTACCAGTTCTGAACCATCAAGATGAGATGCCTGACCCTGTCCCATACCTGGAGATCTTTCAGAAGGCAAGTCATACAAAAGTAAAACATATGGAATGCATTGCTATCAAATGCAACCACATTAGAGAGAACAAAAGTGTAGGTAAACTGACCGCTTGACACTGTTTGAATCCAATCACTCATTTGGCAGCACCGGCAACTAATGCTACCACAAACATCACATATGGACTGGGAGGCAAGGCTACTATCACTAATAGTGCCTAAAAGACAGGTTTTGCAATTAGCTCATGCATGAGCCACAAAGAAAAATCACACTCCGGCAATCCATACCTTTATCTGCATTACTTGACAATTTGATCTTAGATAGCTTTGAAGCTTTCACCTATAGGTGTACAAAATTGCAGACTTGTCAAGATCAGGAAATAGAAGAAGCCTTATTTAACCTAGCCGAACAACAAGATCTATTGAGTAGTCTATTTCTACGTACACAGAGAGAATCATTGCTGCATTAAAATATAATTTCCCATATAAAGCATATAAATATATGATCTAGAGGATCCAGTTGAAGCCACTTACTCTTGCGATCGCTGCATCACTTTTACTTTTCTCCTCTCCACATGGTACCCTGTTCTCAGACCCAACAAGCGAAGTTGACCTAGAATCACTGTGTCCAACAGAATCCCCATCCTTAAATTGTTTGTACAATGAAGCCAATCCAGCTTTTGAAATTCCATCATTCCACTTTGCCTCAAGAACTTTCCATCCGGATTCAAATATTTTATTCAACTGATCTGCCATTATATGGACATCATTACCAGGAGGATTGTAGAGCATGGCATTGGAAAAAGTTAACCTCACATCGGTGGCAAATTCTTCAATGTCAAGATACAAATTCTTCTCCAGCTTTGATTTAACTGTCCCTAAGTCCATCGGCTCTGTAATGATTGAAAAGTAGTCTGGTATATTTAAAGCAACAGGATCCACGGGCAGATTGAAAGGCCAACCACATTGATGATGCATTAATTTCTTCAATAGTGCATAACACTGCTGAGTAGGTGCTCGATCCATCCTCATCCTCTTGTTTGGAGGCGCCCCTTGCTTACGAGAAACTGGCAGAGAAATTCTACGCTTTGATTCATTGAAAGCTGATATCTTGCCAGCCCTCTCATTCCGGCAAGTTTCATTAATAGCACCACATCTCCAATCAGGAAGTGGGGCTGGTTGCTCAGACTGACATAATACCTGTGGACCATTTTCAACCTTTTTCCCCCCAAGCTTAATTGTTAACTTCCTCACGGTGATTCTTTCAGTAGTAATCATCATGTCAGACTAAAAGAACCAATGGATGCCCAGCTTAGAACATTTAGTCTCACAGAACCATTGTCCCTGAGAAAGAACCATCAGAAAAACATGTAGAATCAACTTCAAAATTCAACATCCAAGCCCACTTGCAAAAACCTATTCAGCAGGCATAACAATCATTCTGATCTTAGAAGTTTAAACCATACACAAATAGGCAGCTGAATGAATCAATATGAAGCCACGATGGTACTAACCCTACCCATTAACAATTTTTCAATGATCATGGTAAATCTAGACTAGTAACAATAATTAAAAACTGAATAATCCAGTGAAGAGATCTCATTGACGTAACTGAACTAAAATTGTCTACAACAACACAAGCAAGCGATGCCATAAAAACCTATTCGGCAAAAGAGCGGGGAAGTTCAAATGACAAGGAAATGGATATTAACGGACAATCCTCCGGGGCAAAATTGTATAGCAGCCCCAGCGCCAAATGCCCCGCGTCCCCCACAGAAAACATTAAAAGAAAGTCACTAATGTGACCCTTTCCTCAGCAGCAGAACACGGATCAAGCTCACATCACACCAAAAAGCGAACATGAACAGCAAGAAGTCATTCTAACAGCCGAAATCTAATGGTCTAGGGCTAAAATCGGAAAAACTTACCAGGACAAACTGGGGCACCCGCGGACCTCAAATCTAATAGGTAAGCATACAGTAGCAATCTCCAACGGATGGATACACTTGGTGAAGGGGAGAGGGTAAGAAGGAGGATGACAAGCCCCCTCTTTCCTTCCCTATCGCCCTCGCGGGCCTAGGGTTTTAGGAGAGAGAAGAAGAATGGAGAATAGGGGACAATCGGTTTTTCCGCCCACTGGGCGAGGATTTTCCCCCTTTTTGGGTATGCTTCCGTTTTTTTTTTTTCCCCCACTTTCCTTCCGCCGGGGACGGACGACTTTTTCTTCTTTTCTTTCTTCTTTTTTTTGCCATGCTCACGTTTTTCATTAAAAATAGGAATTTAGTGGCACGAGCATGGAACAGTGAATGTCATTTTTTTATTATATAAAATATTCATGACTTTAAAGTATAGAATTCTTAAAATCAAATCGGACATGAAATCGGTTAGGATATGAGTTCATGAGTTTGAGGTTCAAATGACCGAACCGTATATTTAATAAACAATATTAATAATATAGTATTACAAATAAATTGATATAATACAATAATTTATAACAAAAAATCATTAATATAACAATAACATTAACCACAAATTTAACATAAAATATAAATATAAATCNACAAATAAATTGATATAATACAATAATTTATAACAAAAAATCATTAATATAACAATAACATTAACCACAAATTTAACATAAAATATAAATATAAATCTAATGAAATAAAATAAATACATTATAATAGTTTTAAATTTAAACAAATCGATTTTTCCACTTATTCAATTAGATTCACTAATCTAACCAGAAATTGATCGGTTCAATCGAATCTAACTACATTTATAATGTAATTGGGTTTATTTTGGAAATCGGACCAAATGAATGACCAATTCTTAGTGGAACTGATTGACCTAGTCTAATTTTAAAAACTAAGCATTAGAATGGGATTGTAGAAACGGGAAAGGAACAAATGGGCACGAAAAGTTATACAATAAAAATCGAATATACAATATTTTGGTTATTAAGTTGAAAGTAGTTCCGTTGCACCAAATAATTTTTATGAGTTAGAAGAAGATGTGATGGTTGATGTCCTCATGAGATTCAAATTTTAACCATTAGAATTTGCATATTTCAACTATAGGATTTGCCATCCACTCGTTGGTTCATTTGGGAAAATACTGTTAAATTCGTTATGAGCTCATAAGGGATTTGATATATTTTCACTTAAAAACTTAAATTGATAGGTGATGGTATCCAACCTTCTAATGAGCCCACAACATTTTTTTTTCATTTAATAGTTGTGTATCTAAATATCCGCCCTCACGTAACAACGTAATTCACTTTATAACGTGCCATTAAACACCAACCCTCAACAACTATTTACGAGCCGGGTATTTTTTTTTCCCGTCTTGGGTGAGGGGACAACTGGCTATAAGTCGGACAATTTTTTTATGTACTCGGACTTATATCAACTAATCATGAGTCAGGCTTTTAGACTTGAGTTGAGTGAGGTTCAAGCCCACTTGCTCTAATACTATGTTAAATTCGTTATGAATCCATAAGATATTAGACTCGTTTTCACTTAAAAACTTAAGCTAATAGGTGATGGTACCCAACTTTTAATAAATTGAGAACTTTAATTAATATGAGATCATATATTTCAACAAACACATTTTATGTCCATGTACGGATTGATATTTGTCCTCACTGGCATCGATTCCCTAAAAAAAATCAATAATCGATTGCAGAAACTCTTCAACATGTTCCACGGATGATGCCAAATGTTATGCTTTGAAATTGGGGAGTGAACTAGTCCTATCTACTACCATCAATGTGTGTAAAGCACTTCTTTGCGATCCTTCTAGAAGTCTGTTTTTGGTAAATTCCAAGTTGTGCCAAGATCTAGTGATCCATGGGCCTGACTATTGGGCCTGATTATCTTCAAGATTGGGCTTGAGGAATAATGGGCCGCCAAGCCTTTCTTGGGCTTGCCCTATAATATTGGGCCGCTCCTATCATATATTGATCCATAAAAATTCTGAGTGACAATAGTAAGAAGCCTTCATTTCTATTTTGCAAGCAATATGAATAACAACCTAGAGGCAACCAAAAAAGAAAAGTGACATAGCCCGACATGAAAAAATCGTGAGAAAATTTTAAAAAGTAACTAGTTTAGGTACATATAATTATATTTTAATAATTATTTTAATATTTTATTTAAATTAATATAAATTTTATATTAATCCATCAAGTATATGGTAAAAAATTATTTTAAAATATAAATTATTTAAATTTATTTAAAAAAAAGTAAGTATTTGTATAATTCATGTCAGGCTTGAATCATTCGTTATCGGACGATATCTAAAGAAAGATTGTATGTTCATGAACACCAACTGATTGTAATAATCGAGTCAACATATCATGTGACTCATGGGCGTAATCAATCCCATAATATATCATTCTCGATAACTTAGAGTGAATTTGGCACCCCGATTTGATCATAGATGAACACAAAAAGTGCGTACAAATAATTGAATTAAAAAAAAAAGCTCAAAACCCCTGAACTCCTCGCCCGAGCACCAAAGATAATAGCTTGGGTTGTAGACCATTTATTGAGGGTTGGTATAACAGGGCTTGTGGCAAGTGTAAGTCTTATTGTCACGTAAGAGTTAGTATTCAGAAAAAGAATCTTATCTCGAAAATTTATGAGAAATGATCCCGGTGTATAAGATACTTAGTATAATAATTATCTTATCGAGTCAAGATTTTAGATTTGACATGAATGCATCGCTCTTATAAGTCCGGTGAAATTCTAGGATCCTATCATGTGAAATTATGACTTGCCTTATGAGTTATTTGATCATGACACTATCACAAAAATGTCAACAGTGCACTTAAGGTACAATCTTCAATCTGATACATACATGTGACCCACAGCCCACGCATAGACTCCCTCATCAAGTTTTCTATTGTGAGATATAATGCCAAATTTTCACTCGGTGTAAATCAAGAGCGGATCACGCATGACAGTGTATAGAATAATGTGGATTGAAACATATTCAAAAGTTTACTTGTAGTCTATATCTTCCTCTCATGATGTAATCTTTTTTTTTCTTAGCCAAATGCGGACAATATGTCTTTATGGAACAATTCACTTCATACTTGACTTTGAAGATCCACTCATTGTCTCTGTCTGTCCATGGTCACATAAGATAGAAGTTCAATCCAGCCCCATACTTTTTGGCCTCTTTTTTCTTTTTTTTAATGAGTTAGACTTTTGGGTTCCTTGCAAGAGATGAGAGGATCTCTTTCACAAACTTTGGTTGGGCATCGTCTTATAAACAATCATGAAAGCATCTCCTTCGACCTCGACTCGAGGAGGCAAAAACATGTCCATTTCTATGGGACCAAGATTCCATGGAGTCCCATTTGATAAATGAGGTTCATTAATTATTAATTCACTTCCACTATACCTAGGAAAAGGGAGGAACCACTTCTCCATCCATCCATCCATCCATCCTTCATCGGTCCGTAAGGAAAGTCCAGCTGAGACTTGTTCACACAAGTTTTCCTACACCTGACCCCTCGTAGAGAATTCTCCACTGCAAAAAAACCCACAAAATGACATTCTATCTCCTAAGACAATCTTGTTGGCATCCACGAACACCTATCCCTTAAGTGCTTGGAATATTATTTAATGGAGATACATTCAGCACATTCAACGTACAACTTCTCACATATTACTCCTATTAGAAACACGAATGTAGTGACCTAGTGATTCAAAATTTAAATTTCCTCTGGCACATCTATTTTAAAGTATTTGTTAGTAGTAAACCCTTTGAACTTGAGTCTTCAAAAATATGAACTCGAACTGGGCGTTATAGGACACAAGTTCCTTGGACTATAATGATGTTGCACTGATGATATCCGACAACCTGAGCAATCAGTTTGTCGGATATATTTACAATTAAATATGAAAACCCAACCCAACATTGCATAACATAAATGCTGGGTTACCACCAATCTTGCAGTGCTTTTAAAGTAAAAAAAGAGAAAAACAAAAAGACCTTCAAAGGAAAATACTAACATTATGAAGCACAAGTGAAGCTCCTCCCGATTTCTACTAATATTATGCTCCTTGCAAAACTAATATTATGGAGGATAATATTCTAAACAAATTTTAGCTTTCCCTATATTGTTACAACAAAAATTTACAGCTACAACTAAGCGAGAACCCCAACCTGCACAATCCACAAGCCTCTAATGCTTTTTGTTTTCCTTGGGACTTTCTTTTCACTGTGAAATATGAAGGGTGCTTCCATAAGGATGTCTTCATTTACAGCCCCGATTTCTTTCCATGCTCTTTCTGGGAGCAAAACAGCCTATTTCACTTGCATATCTTCATAAATTACCAGAGAATAGCAACCGAATACGAAAACTGAGGCAAACCCATCCATCACAAGCAGAAAGAAACAGGAATCAGGATATAATTTCTCCATCCTCTCCCAGATTGCAAACTGTTTCCTCATCATCATCCTCCATGTAATCATCCTTCATGAAGAGGCCGAGCCGCTCCAATGCATTCTTACCAGGAGTTCCATCAAATCCTCCCGATAGAACCTCAGACCCATCATCAGATTCCACAACGTGAACTGATAACGAACCCCCAGTCAATATCTCAAGCTCCTTTAGAATATGGAGGTTCTCACCAATCTCCACAGATTTTTCCATCTATCAAATAGACAACATTCATAAGACTCTCACCCACCATGTGCACTCTCAAACAAGTTTACAGGAAGAGAGAATTGGAGACGCCATACCTTCTGAAGAGCAATCCGAGCAGCTTCTCTGTCCCTCTCTCTTTGCTTCTTTGATTCGGCATCTGCTCTTATTTCAGCAGCTTTTATCTGTGCTTCGATTCTCGCCTTCTCTGTAGTGTTGTAATACCCAAATAAAACCAAATTAATACTCTTAAAACAGAAAACTTTGATAGATAGCTAAGAGTCCGTGGCCACCAAAATGCCAAGAAAAATCCAAGGCCATTGACTTGCAACTACTTAACTAATATAGGTTCAAAGCAATAAACTCCTGCCATTTATCTTCATATCTACTCTCATGTGACAATTTAAAAAAATATATATTCTATGTTGATTTTTCTGAGGTGTTTGGTTGGAAGGCATCACTGGGTTTAAGTTGGTGTTGGGTGCAATATCTCATGCAATCAAGCTGCTGACAGTCCTAACACTATTTTTCATCTATCTCCACATTATAGCAACGAGACTCAGCAAAAGCAGAGTCTCCATATAGCATAATCATGGAAAGATTGCAAATGAAGGATTTTCTTAGTCTCCTTCACAATGCTTAATCTAATTAGCTTCATGCCAAAACATTTATGTTGAATATATAAAGCACAATACAAGATGTAAATAACTTCATAAAAGACAGAAAATGGAGGGAGTTGAATAAGCACCGACTGCTGCACAGTTACCCTTTATAATTGAAAATTCACTTTATAAATTTAAAGCAGCAGTTTAAGAATCTAAAAAAAAAAAAAAAGAGCCAGTCAGGTTTTCATGAAAATATCTTGAGAAAGGAGCTCCATTATAGCAAAACAAATCTGATGTAAAGCTAAGAGAAAAGTAACTAAAATTCAATATTACCTTCAAGCTGCTTTTGTTCTAATCTTTCTTTCTCCTGCTGTAGCATGATTGGATCAGATTTATCACCCTGTCAACCAAAAGTTAACATCTACCATAGTCTTGCCACAATAAACCATAGAAACAAGCTATCACTGCATATTTGGCCTTATTCACATGTAGAAGGAAGTATGTACATGATCAAGCAATGTCTCATGCTGCGCCTTCAGTATAGTAGCAGCAAAGCGGCTCTTTAATATTGCAGCTCTAAGAGCCTTCTTCGGCGACAGCCTTACATCAGGAAGAGGAGCAGCCCAACCTAATCCCAGACAAAAAGAAGTCCAAAGATAGCCCACCAAATTATTGCTAATTTGTCTGTCTGAAAGATAAAATGCAGCCAAACATGCACTAACCATCTCCACATGAGGCACTGGTAGCAGCAGCTACAACTCCTGTAGCACAAGGATCTTCCCCATCCACAGCACTCCCAGCACCTTTAAATTGCAGCAAGCAGCAAATTGAGAAAACCGAGCAAATGATAGAAGCAATAATAATAGGTAGGAAAATACAGTCATACCATCACAATCTCGATCAGACTTGCCCAAAGGTGAAGCAGGCACGCTATTTGCCTAATATCAGAGAATTTAAATGTAAATTCTTAGGTTACTAATCATGACAGATCAACATTTTTGCTCATAAAACACAAATGAAAGATCATTTTTACCAGTTCTGAACCATCAAAATGTGATGCCTCATCATGTCTTGTACCTGGAGATCTTTCAGAAGGCAACTCAGACAAAAGTAAAACATATTGAATGCATTGCTATTAAGTGCAAACACATTAGAGAGAATTCAAAAGTATAGGTAAACTGACCATCTGACACTAATTCAAATCACTAATTTGGCAGCATTGGCAACTAATGCTAGGTAACACATCACATATGTACTGGAAGGCAATGCTAATATCACTAATAGTACCTAAAAGACACGTTTTGCAACTAGCTCGTGGATGAGCCACAAATAAAAAATCATACTTCGCTAGTTCATACCTTTATTTGCATTATTTGATGATTTGCTCAGAGATAGCTTTGAAGCTTTCACCTATAGGTGGACAAAATTGTACATTTATCAAAATAAGAAAATAAAAGAACCCTTTTCCAACCTAGCCAACTAATAAGATCCATTGAGTAGCCTACCTTTAAGAACTTTGAGAAGATGATTGCTGCATTAAAATATAATTTCCCATATAAGGCATATAAATATATGATCTAGAAGATCCAGTTGATGTCACTTACTCTCATGAATCCTGCATCATTTTCACATTTGTCCTCCCCACTTGGCACCCTATTTTCAGAACCAACAAGTGAAGTCAACCTAGACCCAGCGTGTCCAATGGAATGCCCATCCTTAAATTGTTTGTCCAATGAGGACAATCCATCTTTTGAGATTCCAACATTCCACTTTGCCTCGAGAGCTTTCCATCCGGACTCAAAAATTTTATTCAATCGATCTGCCATTATATGGACATCATTATCAGGAGGATTGTAGAGCATGGCATTAGAAAAAGTCAACCTCACATCAGCAGCAAATTCTTCAATCCCAAGGTACAAATTCTTCTCCAGCTTTGATTTAACTGTCCCCAAGTCCATGGGCTCTGATATGATTGAAAAGTAGTCTGGTATATTTAAAGCAACAGGATCCACGGGCTGATTGAAAGGCCAACTACATTGATGACGCATTAATTTCTTCAATAGTGCAGAACACTGCTGAGTATGTGCTCGTTCCATTCTCAGCCTCTTCTGTGGAAGATCCAACAGCTCAGGCGCTCCTCGCTTACTAGAAACTGGCAGAGAAATTATGAGCTTTGATCCATTGACAGCAGATATCTTGCCAGCCCTCTCACTCCAGCCAGTTTCATTAATAGCACCACATCTCCAATCAGGAAGTGAGGTTGGCTTCTCAGATTTACATGCCTCTGGATCTGTTTCAACCTTTTTCCCCCTAAATGTAAACTTTATCTTCTTGGCGATGCTTTCAGTAGCAATCATCATGTCAGACTAAAATTACTAATGAATGCTCCAATTAGAAAATGCAGTGTCCCAGCACCTTTGTTCCCCAGAAAGAACCTTCAGAAAAACATATAGTATCAACTTCAAATTTCAACATCCTAGCCCACTTGCAGAAACCTATTCAGCAGGCATAGCAATCACTCTGATCTTAGCAGTTTAAACCAGACACAAACAGGCAGCTGAATGAATCAATATGAAGTAACCTATATGACCACAAGAGGAAATCGTAGCTTTCAGATGGGTCATCAGCATTACAGTCCTTGGAAGTCTGTCAATGGAGCCCATCAGTGGCCACTCTACGACAAGAGAAGAGGTAGTGGTACTAGACATCAAACAATAATCACCGAAAGTACCACCTCTACCCACTAACAATTTTCCAAAGATCATGGTAAATCTAGAATAGTAACAACAAAAAAAAAATGAATAACTTAGTGAAGAGATCTTATTGACGTAACTGAATTAAAATTGGCTACAAAACGAACGAACAAGCGATGCCGTAAGACTTACTCATCACAAGACAGTGAAACTGAAAATAACAAGGAAATGGATATCAACGGACAATCCCCCCGGGGGGGGG
>CXYZ01009481.1:620744-636885 GCA_900006705.1 Sonneratia caseolaris | reverse complement strand
GGGGGGGGGGTGGGAGGGTGGATAGCAGCCGCAGCACTAGCTGCCCAAGTCCCCCACAGAAAACATCAACAGAAAATCGCTCATGCAACTCTTTTTTCTCAGCAGCAGAACACAGATCAAGCTCATGTCACACAGAAAAGCGAACGTAAAAAAGCAAGAAGACACTCAACCCGCCGAAACCTAAGCGTCCAGGGCTCAAATCGGAGCACTTACCAGGATAGATCGGGGCAGCTGCGGAGCTCGAATCTAATAAGACCAGCATACAAGAGCAAGCTCCCAAGGCTGAGACGCTTGGAGAACGAGAGAGAGAGTAAGAGAGAGGCTGCGAAGCCTCCTCCTTTCTTCCCTATCGCTCTCGCAGGCTTTAGGGTTTTAGGAGAGAGAGACGAAGAATGGAGAAGATCGGGTTTGCCGCTCACTGAATTAGGATTTTCCTTTTGTATTTTCTTTGAATTTTTTTTAATTTTTAAATTTCTTCCGCCGTAGATGGTTGACTTTTCGTCTTTTGTCTTTTCTCTGACTCTTGGCTTCGCATTTGCACATTTTTTTTTAATAAGTTCTAATAGATCATCATAGTAGAATTAAGAGTTATCAATCAAGTAATGATCATTTTCAAGGATATTACAAGTATTGATAAGTCGAGATATTTGCACATTTTTAATTGGAGTTGTTGGATTAATATTATTTTAATTGAGATATAATATATTATAGTATTAGATAAATAAATAAATTAATATAGTATTATATGTTATTAATATAAAAAATATTATTTTAATCGAGATGATCCTATAATTGCTTTTCCAAGTGATGCCACCTATAGGTTTAACTTGCCGTGCTTTGCGCATGGATAGAGGAAGGGTAAGCTGGCAATTTCCAGCCCGGCTAATGGCGCCAAGGGTTATCGGGTCAATCGCTTATCGGGTTGTGTGGCCTAATAGTGCAATTATTATTATTTTATTAAAAAAAGGCCATTCATATTAGAGGGAAATGAATAGGTTTGAACTATACTTAATGGACTTGTATTATATTAATAGGCTTTGGAGGGTAAGAAGGGGGGAAATGTGATAATGGCTTTGGGCTAACTTTCAGTAGTGATTTAATGATTTTTTTTGTTGTTTTTTTATTCTTTTATATAAAAGAAGATTGTTTTAGTGGGTCGTGCCGGGCATCACGATAAATATTCGGGCCATGCTCGGCCTAGCTTTATCAAATCAAGTTCTTATCGGATCATATTGGCCCGGCTTGCCCTACCCAATATGATCGGACCCACCCAAGTTACCAGGTGTATTGGACAGGCCTTCCTATCACAGGACCAGCTGAATTTCCAAAATTGTTAACCCTAACATGTGATGTGATGTGAAAAATAAAAAATTAAATTTAAATTTTATAAATATAAATAATTTACATTTGAACAATTTACCTAAAAAGCGGTCATTCCAGTTCAAATGATTAGTTTTATGCCCAAAAACTTATAGATGCAGTTCATTAAAAAAAGTGAAAAATAAAAAATCGTAAAAAAAAA
The DNA here is from genome assembly GCA_900006705.1 of Sonneratia caseolaris. NCBI lineage: Eukaryota > Viridiplantae > Streptophyta > Magnoliopsida > Myrtales > Lythraceae > Sonneratia > Sonneratia caseolaris. The sequence goes on along the minus strand of CXYZ01009481.1, from coordinate 635,363 downwards.
AAGTTGAGATGGGGTTGCACATAAAATCGATAAGTTTTCTAGGTGAAAACTACTGGCTGCAAAAAATCGAATGAAGCCTGGAAACGACTAAATTTTATAGTTATATTTGGTGATTTAATATATTTTTATCTTTTAAATATAATATTACACATAATACATACACTAAACAGTACAAGAACAGAATGAAGAGAAATATCACCTTTGACTCACGACCCAATGTCAGGTGGTGGATGGAACAGTGAAGTAACAGTTATTTGCACAATATATTTCTTCTACTTTTCATAAACAATTGGCACTCAATAGAAATGGTGAGGCACAATTATCGATCGTAGAAGGCGCATCATCACTGCAAACTACAATGCATTAGAAAAATAATAATAATAATGTTCTAACATGTCCCATCCAACGCCCAGTATCAACCGACAACATGGAAGGTTGCTCGCGTATGTGCTGTGCTGGTGACACTTTCAGGCAGTTGGGAGTTCATGTTACCCTCTTTTTCCTTCTTCCCCCACTAAATCTTGGCTCCTTTTCTGATCAATCCGGAGAAAGATTCTACACATGTATTCTCGGGAAATAATGAAAGAGCTCATTGAAGGTGGTCTGCATGTTGTACCGTTAATTGCTCGAGATAGTTTAATACGTAAAAAGAAAGGATCGATTCTTACAGAAATATGGATATGGGTGGGTATTTTATTGATCAAGCATGAGAAGAATCTTCAAACCTTAACCTCATCGAATAATTTTGCTTTCTACATGTAACAATACAATCGTTTGATACATGTTATGAAAACCCAATACGGGGACAAATTAAATAATGTTGGATCAGCTTTTAGATCATTGGACTAGTGCTTGCACATATATTCAGTATTCTATTTTATTAAATCCATATCCTAATTTTTCCTTTCATTTTTACTTTGTAAGGTATGGGGATGCATTGATATGTATCATGTATCAGAATCAACTACTGAAATGGATGTGTTTTGCCAGAAAATGCATATATATATATATATTGGGATTCAAATGTCGTTGCTTGTTAAAATCTATACCGGTCTCTTTTACTTCTGACTCTGAATAGAATCTGAAATATTTTCTGGTATCCATTGTTGCTTTGCTTTTGGTCCACTAAATGCCACCTGATATATTTATTACTGATGATTTGTCATGAAGACATGAGCCAGCAGTCTCTTCCGTGAGGTGATGGTGCAGCCTCCTTGAAACGGTCGCACTTATGATTTGATTAGCTAAGAATACAACTTCATCTACCGAGTCTCGCTGATAGGTCCCATGGATTTGTTTTCAACGAATAGGAGGGAATACGACGAGCTTAGCGTGTAATATAATCATCATGCAAGTAAAGCCATGCACTAGGAAGACCCAAGGACTTTCACCCTGGATATGACTGTATTTAATGTCCTTCACGTAGTTCTTGTAGGGCAAATTTTAGTTAAGATGTTCTTGGACGACCATGAGGCAGTTTTATACAAAGAGGAAGAGCCAATTTTCTAGATCCTCTTAATTAGTTTGATTTTAGCTCATGGAAGCCACTGTATCAGTCTCCATTATTGATCTAAGTCAGGAAAAATCAGTCTCAGGAGACTGTCGAGATAGCTAGCGGTCAGTTACAGTGTACCCTTATTCTCCTCATGTCTTCAGAATATCAGCATCTTCAGAAGCTGTTATTTGTTTATCTCTTACAGGTATGTTCAGTCAAAGAGCACGTTCACGAACTGATAAAATAGATGAGGCTAGTAGCTCTTGGTCTTGCGTGCTTCTTTTGTTGAATAACCACCATTCGGCCTAGCACCATCATTTGTTACTCCTTCTGCTGCAAGTATTTGTTGAGACTGTCCAACTTTGCTTTCTTGCCCACTCGCTGGGATAATAAGCACGGGAACCCAACTGTACATTACTGCACGTACATGCAGCAAGTTTGAGTTTCCTTTTATACTGATTCTTATCATGAATGAACGGACGCTGAGGGTCGGAGTCCTCTATTGAAACCTGCCTTGACATGTCATAAGCCAATCCTCAAGTTATTGCATTGGCTAAGAATACAATTTCATCTGCGGAGTGGATTTGATTGTACTGGAGCATGACATCCGCTGATAGTATCATGATCAGGTGGCGAATGCTGATTTTATAATTTAGGCATGAACTTTCTCCTTTACTTGCATAGACTCCGCTTCCTCATTATCCACATCATCAACAACCGATAGGACATCTTGGCATCTAAGGGGCAATCCACTGACTATTTCACTCTCGTCATATGACGAATCCAGCTTTGCCAGTTGCATATACTCCACTTCCTCCCCATTACTACATTTTTAGCATCCAATAAGAACGTCTTTGAAGAAGTTCTTCCTTTCCCAAGATACTTACATTGCTCGTTGCCAAATCGCCATCTATGGTTTGCTTACCTTTGTTGATCCTCTCAACGAATTCAAACTTTTCCCAGCTGCCTTCACATGCTGCTATGAAGAAGCTAATCTGTTAGCTTTAGTGGGAACCATTTTTGCATTATTCTACAATCTTATTGCCTTCAACATTATGATACGGGGGTTGTCCAAATACACACTCATTCAAAATTCAGTGGTTGAGATGCTGAAACTTGTGTGCAGGACCATGGTGAAATATCAGAAACTTTTGGAAATGGGGTATAGGCACTATCAGATTGATTTGTTCCCAGACAATAAGGTGATAGATCTGTTTCAAAAGAAATGTAGAGCCCCTAAGCAACTCCTATTGAGGCTTAGTCTTGCGAGTAGGATCGGTAAGACGTCTCCTTCCTAGCCCTCTAACTACACTAGTGCATTCTGCTTCTACGTCAGAGCTATATCGATGAAGCATGGGCCGGCAACATTTGAGTAGGTTTTCAAGGTATATCAAAACTAAAAAGGGGTTCTTTTGCAAGTGTATAAACTTAATTACTTACTCCTACATAGTAATTTTTCAAGCACAAAATATCTTTTTAGCATTGAGCTCCCTTCCTTAAGCTTGAGTTTTCTGTTGGATATGAGTTCTTATAAGTCTGGTTCATATTTAATATAGTATGATAACATGCTACCATATGGGCTCACGTTGTCAGGTTTGAGTATGCAGTTTGTTATCAGTAAATCGAGCGTTGAAAAGAAAGCTTAACTCATCTCCAAGCTCGAATTCCAAAGGAAAATGCTCAGCTTATTGTATGTTGTCGAGACCCGCATGTGAAGCTCATAGTAAAAAAACAAATGAGTGCGAAAGAGATAGTCCGACTCATGATTGGTAGTTCCCTCTCCAGCTCCTATTTTAATATGGTCATTATTTACTTGATGCAATTTTTCATGTTTGATTTCAAGAACAGAGTTGGGTGTCTGGAAAAATTTTTTGGCTCCCTTATGCATATAATCATTAAATCCTGTGTTAGGCAATGAGAAAAAGATCAGAAATTGCTCTAGTCCTCATGTACTAAGCTCCGAGCTTTCATCAAGTTTCTTCAATCTCCATTTTCTGTTGATTCTGTCATACTAGTCCAGAACAGAATGAGCAATACCATTCAAATGAATCTCACTGCACTGAAATCGTTCAACGCTTACACAAGTATGCCAAGAAGACCCAAGCGTTGTTTGTGTCAGTTTGCTATTGATGAAAAGGCCTTTGCCATTTTTGCCGATGAGAACCTATACAGAAGTTTTACAGCATCAGCCCCGAATCCCACTTGAAAAGGTGCCTCTACAATCTCCTTTGCCATTTTCCTCCTTTGTTGCACAGCGTAGATGAACTGAGATGCAGGATCAATCATTCTTGCAGACATTTCTACTTAAACAAGATCGACAATCAGAAAGGCAAAGGAAACAGATCGAATTATTTTTCAGATCGTGGTCCTTCACTTATTTTTCGTACAGTTTCCCGAGTTGCAGTTACCAGTCTTGGCTTTTTCAATGATGGCACAGCTCACTTCATTTAAGTCCCAAGGTCTTCGTCCTGTAGAGATTGCCTATTGGTTTTAAGAATCCTTCTGTGATTTGCATTATGTTAAGTAGGAGCCGTGGAGCGTATAAGAGAGACCAAAAAAACCGAGAATAGACAGGATAATTCCGAATCAAGCATTGCCTGAATGAGAGGCGGATCATACTTCCCCCAGAAAAAGGGGAAGTCAAAACTGTGTTATCAAGGTTCCAGAAATGAATTGCATCTGAGATTTTCACTGACAGTTCATATTGGGAAATGGGCATGCCGAAGAGAAGAAACCCAGCTGATAGAGATCCAAATATGAAATGAAAGAACTTGCAGATACTAAAAGACTCATAAGATTCATATTGACGCTACTCAAAGCAAACTGCAAGACCAATTTCAATCTTTGGAAAGGAAATTCTTGAACAAGAAAAGAGAAATGACATGACCATTTCTTATTTCATCGAAAACTCCTAGAGGCTCTACCAGAGCTTTTTAGGCATTCTGGAGACCTAGCCCACAGTATGCATTATAGATTCCGTCTAAAATGGGAGAAAAATCACCATAGCTGAATATGCTTCTAAAAACATCCATATTTGACTCGATAGCCAGAACTTCCCTTTCCATATCTTTTATATCCTTCTCAAACATATGAATTGCCTCATCTGCGAGCACCCGAGTCTCAAATTGGCCCATGCAATTCATAAGAGCATCCAAGTGAGCAATCAACTTGATGAACTGACTGAGAAGCTCTTCCAGTCGCTCGCCAGCTTCTTGCAAGTGCTTGTCTTCATCAGTCTCAGAGGATCGATCTGTTTCTTCTTGATGACTGGACATCTCCACCTTCCTTAATTCTTTATCTGCCACCTTTAGCATCTCGAGGACTGATTTGACCACCTTTGCCTCCTTCTTCTCCTCATTAATAGCCTCCAGACAGGATTTGAACGCTTGGAATTTCGATTCTTTTTTGTTTATGGACAATGACAGGAAGACCTCGACTGCTGCGAGCGAGACCTCGAGTTGTATCTTTGTGGCTCGGCTTTTCAGGCCCTCTGCAAAGTATTTCTGCAAACTTTTCTGATCATTCTCCATCTGGATCTGTGCATTCCTCTTTTCATCCGTGGCCTTGCAATCTTCCTCAGTTATATTGTGATAAGAAAACTCATCCCATTTGCGATCAACAGATTCTCCTAGATCAGACAAATCACAGAGTGAGATGTCATCTGCACTCAACTGGTCTGCCTCATCCCCGACTTCGGTTTCAACAGTCACCGAGGTCATCTTTTCCTCCGATCTGCCAGGATCGGGCACCACAAAGTCGGACCCAATTGAACCATCACTAGAGCTCTCGAGATCATCATTTCTACTATCTCGCTCTCCAATCTCCTTTACTTTCTCTCCTTCCGCTTTAGGAAAAGGTTCACTGTAGTTGCTGGAGGCTGTTACCTGCGGAGAGGCCAAGCAATTGGCTAGCAAAGCATCGATTTGTTGCTCCTCCTTCATGAGTGATCGAAGCATTGACTTCAAAATCTGGGCAGGCTCTTCCGTGCTCATAACAATTTTGAGAATTTCATCTTCGTTGGCGGTTTCAAAAACATTTTCCCTCAGCTCGTTTAATCTTGCCTTCAAGTTTTCTTGCCAGTCCTTGATGGCTTCTACTGGCAAAGTCTTCTCACCTTCATTTTCCTTGAAACCCATCATCAGAAACCCGATCCTCCTGTCGACTCGTTGTTTGAAACAGATCAATTCAGAGAAACTGTCACGGATCTCACAGAGTGCGGCTTCAAGATTTCCGCTGGCCATTGATGGCACTGGAACCATAGAAGGCGTGACCAAGTGAGATATTGCAGAACTAAAATGAAAATATTGAAGAAAGGAACAGAAAAAATCAAATACCTCTTATGGAGCCAATTCCAACTCCGCTTTCTTCCCTGGAACTCTTCAAATCAATTACATCCATCTCTTGCTCTTCTTCGCTCTTAGAAGGATCCTTCGACTGCTCAAGGTCGATTGCAGGACTGTTCGCTTCCTTCGGCTTCTCGTGTGGCTCTACTTTGAAGAGTTCACGGCACTTGTTTATTCGACTATCAATCATTTTCTCCTCCTTCCAGAAAAAACAAACCAGTGCACCCACGAGCGTGACACTCTCTTCTGAGTTGCTGTCAGCAATGAAGAATCCATCTTCATTGCTCTTCTCGAAGATGACGCCGATCACATCTTGGAGCCTCATCTTCATGCTTTCTTGATTGTTTTTCAGTGCTTCAAGTGCCCATGTCATCTCGTTGCCCTCCGCTCTGAAATCCGTCAACAGGTCCGCCATCTTTCTGTCAGTGCGTCCGATGAAATGGCCCAGCTGGGAGAAGCCGACATGGGCGAATTCAGGATGGCATTCACCAGTCATCGGTGAACCTGAGAGATGGAAGGCGTGAGAAATGGCAGACATCAAAGAGAAACTATTTGAAGATTAATCTTCAAGAACAGTGCTGATATTACGCCTTCCAGTTGCTCCCTACTATATGGTTCTAGAGAAGAGATATACTGTGAGAGTGACAGTGGGAGAGGGAGACGCAAAACTAAAAAGTCAGATCTTTGAAGAGAAGAGAGCGATCTTCAGGTTTATCAGTTGCTGGAGTCAGTTCAGTTATTTCTGTTGCATACTTTTAGATTTTCTCATTTTTCACGTGTTTTTGCTTTTGGTACATAAATATTATACATGTACACACTGTGGGAAAATAACAGATTTTCGGATACACCTGTAATATCCCTAAATTTTTAAGGATTTAATTAGAATATTTAAAGAATTGAGTCTTAATAAATAAAGGCAAGTAGAGGGACTATATTACAATATGATAAGGCTTATTTTTAATTAGACGTAAATAAGGAGTGTAAATTGAAAGATTTAATTCCTCCCTAATCTGTCAGCATAGAATCAGCGTGGGGGAAGAAGAAGATCTCCACTGCTAAATTATGGAAACAATCTCAAAAGAATTGGAAACGAAAAATATTTAATAACTTTTTTTGTTGTATCGTGAATCTGTCATCATAGAAATTGTCATGTAAATAAATGACTTCAATATCATTTACGGTAAGTGATAGATAGAATCCAAAGATATTATGAAATTAAATATATATGGCCGAGTATGATGTTTTAAAATTTATAAGATTTATTTTTCTTCTTTATCTATTCGTATAAGTGTCGTTTCTATAAAAATTGTCAAATTTATATTGCTACTGCTATTATTTTTGTCATTTATTTTTGGTCAACTTGCATGCATAAAAGTTTCTGGCCGCAAGGTCTGCATGCAATTCTATGAGCCAGAGCAACCCGCCAATCTTCGCCGCATGACCGTAGCAGCGGAAGGGATCAACCGCCCAAGATAACAAATTCTATGGATGCCCTCTAAACTTTGCCAACAGGCAAGGAATGTTCTTTTCCTCCAAGAGAATCGAAGAATCCACGATCCCGAAGGAGTGTACCAAGCCTCTAGCCTAGAGAGAGGACAAAGAATTAGAATCCTCGGCCAAATGCTCGAGGGTTTGCCTTGACGTTGAAGCATCGTTCTCTTTGCAACCCCTCAGAGCCCTTTTGAAACCAGACAGCCTTACAAGAAAGGTACCTCAGAGTCTTATATATATGGTCTCCTTCCTAGGTGAAACACATTGCATCTTCGTCAATCCGTAGTCCCCGAGAGCGAAGATTACATACATACATATACGCGTTCTGAATAAGAAATTGGAAATGGCAGGCGAGCAAATGAAGCCTGTGGCTTCTCTTCTTCTGTTCCTCAACTTCTGTATGTACGTGATTATCGTATGCATTGGCGGGTGGGCTACTAACATTGCCATCGACAGAGGGTTCATCATCGGTAACTGCTCTCTGGAATTTTATTCTCCGATGATCTTTCTCCCACTTTTGACACAGTTGAAAACACTTCTTATTTCTCGAAAACATGATAATTTTCTTTCATCTGCTCGAGACGGTAGAAACAAAGACAGAAATCTTCTTGTTTTTGCTCTGTGGATTCGTGAAGCAAAGGCTAAACCATATATGCAGGACCGGGTTTTGATCTTCCGGCTCATTTCTCCCCCATATACTTCCCGATGGGAAATGCCGCAACTGGCTTCTTCGTGACTTTTGCTCTGATTGCCGGAGCCGTTGGTATTGCATCGTCCATTGCGGGAGTCAACCATCTCCGTGACTGGAGCATCGACAGCTTGCCTTCCGCTGCTTCAGCCGCAGCTATTGCATGGACTCTCACTCTCCTAGCTATGGGGTAACTACTCACTTCTGCCGAATCCAGTAATAAACCAACAATCAAAAAGAAAAGAAGAAGACATTGAAGTTGAAATTTTCATCTGTTCATGGTAGAAGAAATGGTTACCGTATATTAATTACTAAAAGGTGCTCTGGTATATATGCAGCTTTGCCTGCAAAGAGATTGAGCTGCGCATTAGGAATGCCAAACTGGTAAGGGAATTACTGAATCTATAACTGAAAGAATTATCTTATCAAGTTCTGTTTTTTCCTAGACTACAAACTGATAATAATTTTGATCGGTTCTCCGTTTTTGTACAGAGAACTATGGAAGCCTTCCTTATAATCCTCTCAGCTACACAGCTCATATACATTGTGGCCATCCATGCGCCGTCAAGGAGGATATGATCACGAACACGAGCTGATGATACTCCTCCGCTATTATGGATCTGTTTTGTTCAAATTCCTACTTCTCCATCTTTATATTGTAAACTATTGGGCACGGGATTGAACCGTATCCATTGTGAATATGCATTTGTTATGATTGGATTTGTCTGGAAAAAGGAATTACAAGTGGTGTGTGAATAAGAGGCTGACAAGCTATTGGTGCAAGCATACTAGGATCACCATGGTCCCACAAACCAAAATATATGTCAATTTCAAAAATTCCAGCAAGGGAATGGAATCCATCGAAGCATCATCATCAACAAGGATGTCATGTGAACTGACACCGACATGTATTACTCGACTAAATGTATCAACCCCATCAGAAGGAAACCCATATATCTAGTCCTGTCCCGTAGTAGACTCTACGGGGAACAAAATGAATACAAGTCCTGAATGACACACACAAGACGCTAGCTGTTGTGAAAACCGCAAAATGGAGAGCAAGACGAGCTCGCTGCTAGTTACAGGAAAGTCCCACACACTAATTAGAACGCAACTGTTTACCGTTCTGCCTAGTCAGGATCTCTAGGATTCCATCATTACATCTATGCCTCAAAGGAACGTGGAAAGAGGTGGAATTGGGAATTCTACAGATCCCGGTCCAAACCCTTCCTCCCAACGAGTCCAAAGCATAAGTTGTCTTCTGTGAATTGTCCCTCTTGTACTCTGCAGCGGAATAATGCAGGAGAAGAACATTAGAGATCGGAGAGAACAAGATGTAAAGCAATTCAACAGCTAGCAATGCGACCGTTCATAACGGGGATTGATGGAAAAAAAAGAAAATGTAAATATCTTTAGACTGTTTGTTATATTACTCAGTTTAACAACGAAGCCAGGAACTGAACAGAGCTGCAGTTAACGTCAAGATTATCCTCTCAAGCAGGAGAAAGGGCTTTCAGGGTGCCTTCTATTTTCTTTTGACGTTCAAGTCTTCATTTATAGAAACAATTTATTGGCAAACAAAAATGGGCATTATGGATTCGATCTTAAAAGTACACACCGTTGGGGAATGGATTCCCATAGGAAAATTGATATTAAAGATCATATAAGATATTGCATACCAGTATTCCACTAGCTTAAGTTTTTAGATTAAACATGGGTTCAACTCTCCTATAAGTCCGACAAAAATTCTACACGTTATCAGAGTCATTATCGTAAGACCAAAGACGAAAAGAGAAATGTCCAGCCCATGATCAGTTGTTGAGACTTGATAGTCCTTCTTAGACCAACGACCCTTCTGGTAAGACTAAATATCACTATCCTATTACTGCTTTGGAGTTATATGTGAGCAGAGCTGTTTTGTATTTCCGGTAGAGATTCTACACAGACCAATCAAGACTACTTAAGCAAGTGAATGATGCACTTCCCAAGTAGTCATTGGAACTTTCATTTCTCCTTCATATAAAGATGAAAACTAAGTCCGATTTAAAGAACAGCAACATAAAGAAGAATGCACTTTAGAAAGGTTAACATGAAGCACGAGACAACTATTAGCATTTCTGCCTTCTAACGAGTCCCACTTTTCAAATTATATGGCCAAAGGCGATCTCCAACTCCAAATGAAGAGCAGTTACAAGTGTTTGCAACAGCATATAAACCTTGATTTCAATATTTTACCCACCTAGAAAAGAATGAATCACCAGATGATAAAAGCATCAAATTCATCCTACAAAAGGGAAAACACAGATGGAAATTAATTTCCAAGAAAAAATTTTAAACTTCCCACTTCCTCAAATTATATATATAGTTTTCTTCCAAAAACTAAATATAGTAAATTTCCAATATCTTTACTCAATAACAAACAACACATCTCACAAGTAAATTTAGAACTCTATAAATTACACGAGGCATAAAACAAGTAACTCATCATAAAATAACTTTTAAAATTCATCTAAGCAAGAAAAGTTCCCAAAATCTTGGCATATGAACATTGTTCTATCACTTTCTATAAGGAGCGACACATTACAACAAAAGTTTCTTTTCAAGAGAGCCTTTCTTGGAATGATATACATTTTATTGTTTCAACATCTAAAAATGGCCATGCATAAATTTATTTGACCATAGATTTGCATTTTCCATAAGATTTTCCTATAAGAGAGACTGGGTTAATGTTTGGCCTGTGATTGACGCCGTATAACCAATTTTTCAACAAAGTTTAAGCGTAATCATATCTTCAGAGGAAGTCCTTGAAGTGGTGAATTATGTCAAAACTGGCCAAATGTAAGTATTGTATTTTTTTCCCCTTAGTAGCTGGTAGTTACTTTTAATTGTACTATTCTCCAAGTATCAATTTACCATCAACCATAATTTCAGTAAATTTAAATACTAACAAACCTCTTAGCAGGTTACTTTAAAATCAACAGTTATTTAGAATTTTGGTTCAAAAATTTTCCAGCTTCATCAACTTTCTGAAACCCAGCCTCAGCTACATGGCTGTAGTCAAAACAATATTTTTTAAAAAGTTGGTTAATGAATGAAGGGGCCATGTTTGCTGATAGCCTAGTTCAGCAAAGAAAGCTGGCAGCATCACATGCTTCCCAGAATCTCTGCATTAACCAATAAATGTGGCCATGATTTCTCCCTTAATTCAAAATCAAGAGCAATACATAGCAGCAAAGATGCCACTATATGTTTTACAGATTTATAGATATCAAGAGTAATTTCTATGCTTAATCAATGTTTACTATTTCAAGATATAAATGTAACAAATCTATCTGGAAAAACTGCGAGGTTTGACTGGTTTTAATAAATTTACAGAACTCTCTTCTGTTATGGTTCAAGGACTGCTGGATCTCTAAAAGCTGTGAAATGAAAAAACAATGCATTGACATGAGTTAGAACCACAAATTCAGTCTTGCCGATTACAAAATTTCATCAGTGTATCATTATGGTATGCTTTTTGATAAGCCCTGTAATTGAGCTTTAGACAAGCAACTGGAGCAAGCACTTCAACAGAAACAAAATCATCCCATCAAACTAAAATAAAGATCCTTCCATATATGGAAGACATGAGCAGATTTGTACCTCATCAAGACTATCCTATAGAGATATTACCAGTAATATTTAACAAGTACAGATACCTAAAGTTATCTTGAGGAACCAGTTATCACATCGAATATCCCGCAGCAACTAAACCAAGAGGTTCTCTGCAGTTTCAGTGCAGGTGCTACTGGAGGCTGCAGAAGTGTTCATCAGAATTCAGTACATAACTAATTCAAATCAGTCGACAATGATGATGAAAATAGAACAGTTTGCAATGAGAGAGGGTGTGAAGCAATACCTGGTTCTCTGAGAGTCGAGGTCTCTCAGGCTCCTTCGCAGTCTGGACAATGTCACTATTTTGAGCAACAGAGACCTCTGGATTCACCCAACACTTACCCTCCTTTTCATCGCTCAATGACTTCCCAGCAATTTCATTAGAAATGACATTCGCTGCTTTGTCAATATTCTTTAATGGAAGTCGTGAGGTCTCATCTATCAATGGAGTGACTTTCTCATCTGGATCCTTCAAGGTCAAAGCACAGTCTGCTAGCCTCTCTTCCACCAAAGTTTCAGACACATGACTTAACTTCTCAGAGACAGAAGGCATCAGTTCAACGGAATCAACAGAAAGAAAATTCTCAACATTCTGAGTCAGCACTTCAGGCAGAGAAATCGCTTTCTTCTCTGAATCATTGGAATGGGATGTTTCTAGAACCACAGTTTCCACTCCTTTCTGATCGACCTTTTTCTTAATGACCTGCGACCCATTGTCAAAGCCAACACTGTTGCTTTTCTCTCCACAGCCATTAGCTGATATCTCCACAGCTTCAGCCTGAACGCACTCTATATTGACAGCATTACACTCTAAAATGTCCTCTTGGTTGCTTTTCTCTTCCGAGCCATTAGCCGGCATCTCCACAGCTTCAACCTGGATGCACTCAATATTGGCAGCTTGACTCTTTGGATCATCCTCAGACTTCACTTTGTTGACAATTTCAAGATTCTCAATCTCCTCAAATTCAAATTTTGAAGCGCCAACTGAATCAACAGGGTCCAACTCCGAAGACTTGCTCTCAGAGACATCAACCGACCGGGTAGGTGGTGGGTTCTCCAACTCCTCAGACCCGTCATTGGGAAAGTGGTCACCGTGGCCCTGAGATGCAGGGGAAAGAACCTCCGTCTCACCACCATCACTGTCCTTCTCTTCATGGTGCCTCAGATCATCGTGTTCTACAGCCACCCATAAAAAGATCCAAATTGGGTCAGCACAACAGGAGAAGAACTAACCAGTAGATGACATGCAGTAGATCTACTCAATCAAAGAAACTCCACAAACCCAAATGAAGGATTAAAAACTCTGGAGGAAGTGAAGGGAGAGAAGGTAGCATACCATGAGAATGATGATGGTGATGAGCCTTCTTTTTCTTGGCGGCTTTCCTCTTCTTGGCACCTGAAGGCATGAGTATACGATTGACTGATTATCCCTCGATTAATTTAGCCAATAGACAAGATCAGCAGAAGAGAAGGCCTGCCCCCATCAACTCAACTCAGGGGGAAGCTTCAGACGACAAACTTTTAGGATTCTATCTGTTGCACTGTTCATGTCTCCCTCTCTCTCTCTCTTCAATTTCAAGAAGAAAGCGGAAGAGGAGGCACTCTTTTGAATACTAAGAGGCACCAAAAAGAGAATTTTGAAATGTGTGAATCTTTGTAACGGTGTCAAGGAAAGACAGGCTGAGAGGGGGACGACGATGAAAAGAACAGCAATGACTGTTGGGTATGTGTTGGCTGGCTGTCTGACTCGCCTCTCCCCTCCCACTCTCTCATCTCTCCTCTTGTCCTTTTTTTCCCCGGATATTAACCGTTAACGTAGTGTTAAATTATGATTTGTTTTTTGCTAAGTAAATTATGAAAAATGTTAAAAAGGCTTGTTTCTTTAGTGTTACAAGTATATTTTTTAAAATCAAACCAAATCAGTCGGTTCGATCAACTCATCTGATATAGTTTTTAGAATCAACCCAATTGCATTATCATGATGGTCAACTCCGATGGAGCCGATTAGTTTCTGATTAGACTTTAAACCTAATTAAACCGTTGAAAAAAACTTGCTAATTTAAAATTTAAAAAAAAGTAAAAAGCTATTATTAGTATTGTTAAAAGTATGGTTCGTGCCGATTTCATGTCCGTTCAAAATAAGCCTAGAACTATTTGATCAAGTTACTATTCAACACATTTGTTTAATGGTCTAGTCTAATTATAAATCGTGATTTAGACAAATATGAATTGGGCCAATTTATGATTCAAGGCTATTTGACTATGAACCATCTATCTTTTTTTTAAATAATTTTAAATAAATATTTTAATATTTTTTTAATTTTAAATGGATTTGACAGCATTTGGCATTGATTTGCAGGATTTTTGCATGTTTGAGTCGGTTTCTAAACAGTTCTAAGAGCATTTAGAGGGTAACGATTCAGGTAGGTTGCGATTTAACTAATTCATATTTCTGACTCAGCTCGTTACCGTTACTCATTCTAATAAGAAACAGTTTCAGGTTAGGTTAGGAGTGATCCATGTTGGTTCTGGGTTTGGATGGTATGGTTTCGGGCCAGCCTGACCCGTTTAACATCTCTATCTATTATAATATACTTGTTTTATTATATTATATTTATATTTATATTTTATGTTAAATTTAGGGTTAATATGAAAGTTATATAATTTTTTTATTATAAATTATTATTAAATTATGATATTATATTAATTTATTAATAATATTATTTATTAAATTATAATAATCACTTAACCGATTCTCAGTCCGATCTAGTTTTAAAAATTATTATTTCAAGTATACAATATGAGTAATTATAAATATATACATATATATTAGTTATAATGACAATACCGAAACTACTATTTTATTTCAATTTAGAAAACAATTATTTGTATACCAATGGTAAAAAAAATCTAATTTTAATAGATAAATTAATATTATCTTTCCAAAT
>CXYZ01009481.1:604096-620339 GCA_900006705.1 Sonneratia caseolaris | reverse complement strand
ATTAATAATGGTAACTTTGCGTTTTGTAAGAAATAATTAATTAAAAATAAATCATTTCCAAAATTAATTCAAATGTATGTTAGGCATTCAAAAAATTGTGAATGGTTCATTTAATAATTACTTTATTATATATGTAAATGAATCATTGCTTATCATGTGCTCCAAGGACACATAGTATGAAAATAGAGATTTAATTTCTCATAAATTCTTTATATTATTTATCTAATTTCAATACTGCATTATTTGAAAAACAATATTGTGATGTAAAATTTGGTAGGTAAAAAAAAATGTTGAGGAAAATGTCAAATTGAGCTTCAAATTTCTAGGCGATCATCAATTCAATCCTCCAATTGTTTTGTCTTCCATCAATTCGAAGCACTATTTGGGATTCCATCGTCAAATGGCATTGAAGTCAAGAATGTGGACATTGATTAAGGTAACAGTGTTGAAATAAATCATTTCTTTAATCTAAAAGCATCTCTCACTAATCATCAAAAATTTGGCCATTACTCACTAGCCCCCCTTAAGGTCTCTTTCTCAGGCTCACCGCCCCTCCTCCATCTCGAGCTCCAATGCCTTCCATCCCCGACACCCACACGAGGGCCACGACTTGACTCTCTTTACCCTTCTGCATAAGTGCCATCCTTTCCCGATCTGTGGTCGGTCCTCCAAATTAGGGTTTCATGGAAGAAGGTGCTCTCGACCCTACTTGAGAACGCCTCTATCTTCCCATCATCCTCGTAGGAGGCTTAGCTTGCGAAGCAAAAAGGAACTTGGCATCTATTGAGGTTTTGAAATGAAAGGATTGAATGAGAAATTATGTGTTTTTTAATTAAAAAAATATATTCGTATCAGTACCGTC
The DNA here is from genome assembly GCA_900006705.1 of Sonneratia caseolaris. Taxonomy (NCBI): domain Eukaryota; kingdom Viridiplantae; phylum Streptophyta; class Magnoliopsida; order Myrtales; family Lythraceae; genus Sonneratia; species Sonneratia caseolaris. The sequence continues at coordinate 619,477 of CXYZ01009481.1, read as the reverse complement.
ATCTTAAAAAAGGATTCCACATACGATTTTTGTTACCGTGGGTTGATGTTAGAACCATTTCGATGATGGAATCACAGACGTTGAATTTGTTGACCGTAGATTTTCTGTGCATGTCCATCGGTCAATCATTAATTTTCTTTCGGTGATTCAATTTGGACGGAGCAGAGACGGCGGCTCGAGAGATTCAAATCAACTCCTCGTCGTTATGCCGACAGCAACTATAGTTGTTACTATTGTTTCATGGTGCAAACCCAACTACATCACACCGCTCATACGGACTGTTAAAATGAAATAATCCAATGGTTGATACATTTTCCCCCTCAACCTCCCGGTACAATTCAGTGGCTGGACCTGATAATTTTCCGACTGATCGACCGTGACGTGAGCTGAACAAAAGTCAAAGGAACGAAACGCTAAAAAGCCAATTGGGAGTGATGATGATCTAATTCAAACCCTAAAATGCCCAGATGCTTAGTTCTCAATGGCGAAAAAGTTTAATAATTCAAGTTTACAGATTACGAAATCATATACTTAATTCTTATTATATCTACGTACTTACCTAATTTTAAAGTTATACAAAGAGATTCTTATGAAAAAAAAGGATTATACTAATTCATTGTGACACGGGTAGAAGGATCATATAGTGGACACACATGTGAATGTATGAAATCGAAGGATCGAACTTAAAGATGATAGGTGGGGGGCGCATTTCCACATAATTTAATCAAATTGTTGGGCAATGTAATGAAAACTCATAATCAACACAAAAAGAGAGCCAACGACTTATGAATTTTCTTCTATTTTCTTGAACGTTTAAATGACTAGAGAAGAATCCCATAAAGCCAACTAATGTGAGAACGAGAGAGAGATAGGGGGCAGAGGGTAGGGCAGTTGAGTGGTGTGACCGTGAGATTTGCCAGCCAACTCATGCATGCTTATCTTGAAGGCTATGGGTTGGTCATTTTCCTAAGATATTTTACATGATTTGGGGATATGGTATAATTATTTAATTAAAATTTTGAAAAGNCTGGCCGATGCTGGCGTTGATGATCAGCCTAGGTTGGCTATTGGGCATGCAAAAGACCTATATAAAATAAATATATGTATATGTGATATAATTATTGTATAAAATATTTTCTATATCAGTTAGAAAATGGATTAATCTTTTAATTATCTACAATAATATATAAATAATGATTAGCACTGTACCCTCTAGTTAATTTAATTTAATTAATTAAATGGATTTAATTCGATTAAATATAAGGTATGTATACCTAGAAATTAATTAAGAAAATGAAATAAAAGAGTATGTAAAATATTGTTAATAAGATGTAGATAAATATTTTTTATTTTATACCAATGAGTAATAATATCATTAAACTTTAATTTTTCTTTTACATTTTCATTTTAAAATATGGGATTAGGCAATACTCTCTTTTTTCCCCCCCATTTTCCTGGGGATCGTATCAAGAATCAACTATATAACCTTTGTTAGGCAAATCCTTGCCCTCTACGACATCTTTTCATGGATCGATACCGTCAAGTCCCTCCAAATTGAAGGTCGTAGATTGGAAAAGGTAGGAATTCGAACAAAACGGATCCATAAAATCGGAGGATTATCAGCGGTTCATGTTCTTGATCATCCCCTAATATTAATTTTATATAGTACTAATTATTGTACTATTATATTAATAAGTACTGTTCTCCAACAATTTAAACTACAATTCATTACTTGACCCATGAAAAAATAAATTTTCCTGTGCAATTTGATTTTATACCGTAATTTGATAATGCAACAAATCAAATACCGTAATTCACTTGGTGTCTTGATTGCTTCAACACGATGGTAACCTTCAAAACCTAATCTTTGAGCTAGAGCTGCACATTGATCATTAGTGGCTTTTATTTAAGAAGGGAAAAAAATAAATAGATTCCGTTGCCTACAAACTATGGCTTGCAAATCTGGCAGTTCAGGGTGTTGAAGAGAGTCAAACAGAAGCAATGGCGCGGAGAAGAAGAAAAAACTCTACTCTGTGAGAAGCTTTTAGTAAGTATCAATCACTCCAACTTGATGATTATAACGATGTAGATCTGGGGGATTGACGTGATGAAATTAACGGAGAATGAAAGGGCAAACCCTAGTCGAAAAGAGGCAACAATTCCAACTAGAAGAGCGAGAGAGAGAGAGAGAGAGAGAGAGAGAGACTTTATCAAAATTAGCTTGTTAGAGTGAAGTAATATACTGAGTACTGACAAGCACTGGAAATCGCTACCACGAGCGTCGAAGCTTGACTTGACAGGCAGTGGAAGGAGCGATGTTCCCAACAAAAGAGCAACTGGAGATAGTTTTGTGAGTAGGGAAGGAGATTGCACCGACAATCAGTGGAAATTGTGTCAATGAACGAGGAGGCTGAGGCCCGAGTGACAGAGGGCAAACGCAGTAACGACTCAAATTTCAGGTGTAGAGACAAATTTTAGAGAGAGAATTTCATCAGTGACATAGTTTTTTATATTTATTATTTTTTTATACCTAAATTATATAAATTTAAAAATATCTTATTCAGCTTTATTTCCTCATTAATATATTTAATTTCTAATTTTAATAATTTATTAATATATAATGTAATATAAATATGTAATAATTATCTGCTTACCAACCAAATTTTTATGTTGATGTAGCATAACAAATCAGCAACTTTTTTACCATCGAGGGTGGTGGAATAATAGTTCAAAACTAATCCTCACACGATTTGATAAATTAAAATTCCTAGGTTTGATCTTCTCTAACATGTATATTTAAGAAATAATCTACTAGTTGCATGCTTTTTTAACCTATATCTAGGGGTACACTACTTTCTTGGACTAACTACGCTCTTGGTCTTATTAGTTATTCCGTTCGCCTATTACGTTCACAATTGAACACGAAATTTTGAAATCGCATAATAGAAAACAATAAGATTGCTATTACTGTTGGCTTCCTTTTTCTTATAGAAAATATTAACAACAGCTTGTTTCTATATATCATCATGTCACATTAACCAAATTTAGTCACGTCGTCAAGACGCATCAATCATTTATTGTTATATCAGTAGATAATAGACACGTCAGTAAATTATTAGAATTAAGATTTAATTATATTACGAAATTAAATATATAAGATTGAAATAATTATTTTAAAATATATCACTGAACTAATAACACGGGTGGTGGTGGAATATGCAAATCAACTTCTCGATTGCTGCATCTGGACTTGGTCCATTTGTTGCTGGAGGAGCCAAAGCACTTCTTTCTGATTGCCGGGAGCGCCTACTACTAGTCTTCGAAATACCCAAACTGGTCCACAAGCATAAGCCAAAGCCGACCGGTAAGAAATAACCCAGGCAAAGAATAAATGATCTCGAGTCTCCTGGTGTTGGTAGCAAAACCCGAGACCATAGTTTTTAAAACCGGACCGGGCCGGCCGGTTCGACCGGGAACCGGCCACTCATCCTGTCCGGTTCTCACAAAAAATCCAATTATTATTTAAATGAGGTCAAATTCAATTGAGCCGGTCGGTTCTCATGTGAACCAATAAATTTAATTGAACCGATGAGTAAACCGGTCAATTTAAAAATAAAAATATATTATAATATACTTATTTTATTTTACTAGACTTATATTTATTTTATGTTGAATTTAGATTAACATTATAACTATATTAATGATTTTGATTATAAATCATAATTAAATTATAATATTATATCACTTTATTGGAATATTATATTATTAATATTATTTATTAAACATGCGGTTCAACCCATTGAACCCTCGGTCCGACCCATGAACCCATACCTTGACCGGTTCCTGGCCCGGTCCGGTTTAAAAAACTATGCTCGAGACGATCCTCGGCCAACGGTGTGCGCCGACTCAATAATCGAGCCCGTGTAGAAAACTCATCTAACCAAGTAATTAAGCCAACAAATGAAGGAAAATTTTGGTCCACAGCGGCTTCGCGCCTCGCTCTCTCGAGCCCGAATTGACTGTATTAGTTTATCATCAAATACGTGTGCCTTATTAATTCCAACAAAAAGAAGAAAAAAAACAGTATTAATACACCCAATATTTACTCGAAAATCTGAGAGTCGAATTCACTGCACACAAATGGGTACGTCGGGTCGAGCTACGAAACCCATACTTTTTGACCCCACGCTTTCATGGGGGGAAAGGAAAAGCATAAGAATGGGGGAGAGGGAGAGGGAGAGGCATATATGTCACGGCTCTGATTCCAGCGAGCATTTTCACCGTCTCTCTCTCTCTCACTCTCTCTCTCTCTCTCTTCACCTTGAGGCACTCGAGTGCAGTGCTACCAAAGAAGCGTATGCTCCGTCGGTGATCTTCATCAGCACGTCGTGCATCCCTTGCTCGGAGATCGCTCCGTTCTTCACCACGGCGATGACGTCCGCGTTCTTGATTGTGGTGAGCCGGTGGGCCACCACCACGGTCGTCCTGTCCACCATCGCCCGGTCCAGCGCGTCCTGCACCACCCGCTCCGACTCAGCGTCGAGCGCGCTCGTGGCCTCGTCGAGCAGCAGTATCCGCGGGTCCTTCACGATCGCCCTCGCGATCGCGATCCTCTGCTTCTGCCCGCCCGACAGCTGCACCCCTCGTTCCCCGACCGGCGTGTCGTAGCCTCGGGGGAGGGAAGATATGAAGTTGTGTGCGTTTGACGACTTGGCGGCCGCCACGATCTCCTCCTCCGAGACGTCGCCCTTCTTCCCGTAGGCTATGTTGTCGCGGATAGTCTCGTTGAAAAGGATAGGCTCCTGGCTCACCAGTCCCATTTGTTGCCTGAGCCAGCTAAGCCTCAACTTTTGCAGCGGCATGCGATCCAACAGCACCCGCCCGGAGTCGGGATCGTAAAACCTCTCTATCAGGCTTATCACCGTCGATTTCCCGCTGCCGCTTTCCCCGACCAAGGCAACAGTCTACGAAGTGAAATTGCAGATGATTATGGCAATTGGCAGACTCAATACTATACTTCCAACTTACGGTTTATGCTTAGGGTTCTTCTCGGCGTTACCTTCCCGGCAGGTATGCTCAAGCACAGATCTTTGAATATCTGAATATCCGGCCTTGTCGGGTAATTGAAGCTGACATGCTCCAGCTCAATATTCCCAGTGACGGTTTCCAGCATGACGCCCTCATCTTTGCTGGAATCGATCTTGGGTTTGCTGTCCAGGATTTCGAAAATGGAGGCTGCTGAATCTTTGGCTTTGTTGGTGTCAGGGGCCATTGCACTTGACTGTGAAAGCCCTATTGCTGAAATTGTCAGAGCGAAAAAAACCTGCACAAGATAAATTGTACTCGGCTGAGTCATAGCTCCAATGAGACAGTGAAGTGGCAGAGAACAGTGTTGGACAATTGTTACTTGTTCTCACCTTGAAGACCTCTCCAAATGTTGCTTGCCCATGTTTCACCAACACAGCTCCGATGTAGAAGCAGAATGCATTCGCGCAAAAGAGGGCTAGAAAGGAGAAGCCATACCCAGTTCCACTAACGAGTCCGAGTCTCATGCCATGCTTCTCAGGGACCTCACATTTCTTCTGGTATAGATCCATAACCTTATTCTCAGCGCAGAACGAAGCTACAGTTCTGATGCTGCTGACCGCATCGTTTGCCACCTGACTTGCCTCCTCATACTTCGCCTACAAGAACCAGATACGAACAGAGTTGATGTGTTTATAATGATGCCATTTTCTTGTCAAAGCAGATATCAGGATTGAAACTACCCAAACAAAGTCCAAACAATCATAACAGAAAAATATGAGCTCAAGCTCTAGTCAGTCAATAACAAGTTTGATTGTATTTCTATTTGGGATGCACGGGGGTGAGCTGGGAAACGTACCTTGGCATCTCCACTGAATCCCTTGAGGAATTTCGCCTGAACATAGCCCTGCAGAAACAGGAAAGGGGAAACCGAGAGCACTATCAAAGCCAACTTCCAGTTGGCGGTGAACGCAATGATGAGACCAGCTGTGATTGTGGCAATGTTTTGGACAATCAGAGCCAAGGCATCACCTAATAGACTGCGCATGGTCGATGCATCTGTGGACAACCTCGCACCAATGGCGCCACTGCGAAGAGGGCAAAAAAAAGGGAAAGGAGGACATATTTCAGGAACTATGCAAGTGTAACAACAAGAAACACTGCAGGTGCTGAAGGGATTGGACCTCGAATTTGCAGGGTCATCGAACCAGCTGATCTCTTGGTGTACAACCTTCTGAAATGTCATGTACCGGATTCGTTCTATCAGTTTCCCACCTGCAATCCCGAAGAAGAAGTTCTGAACTGGAATGGCCACAAAGGTGATTAACCCCATCCCAACGTAAGTGGCAGCCCAGAACCTAGAGTCCTTCCTCAGCTCATGTGGCGGTTCATAGAACATTTTGATTGCTGAGGACAGCAGAAGCCCAAAAATTGGGAAGACAACCCCATGGATAGCTGCAGCCACTGATCCGAGCAGCAAGACTCCAATCTCGGGCTGGTTCAGGTGGGCAAGACGCCAAATCGAGACTTTCTTCCGCCTCCCAAGGTCCTCCTCAGTTGTCCATGCATCATTATGCTCTGGCGGCTCCTCTGTCTCCTGGATGTTGATGGGCCCAGGGACGCCAAAGCTTAGGGTGAATGACTGGCGGCTTCCCGACGAGCTTTTGCTTATGGAGCGCCTCAGTGAATTTCTCCTGCTTATGGACTGTGAGAGGCCCTTGTCCAATTCAGAGCTCGGTTCTAGCTTATCAGCTTCCAGGCTGGCGCTTTCTTCCACTTCTTTTGATCCTTCTTGGAGGAGCACGAGCTGAGAGTAAGCTCCCTCAGGATCTCTGATCAACTCGTCATGGGTTCCTGAAATTTACTTTATGGTAAGTGCTGTGTTTCAGCAGATTGCAAAAATTTTCTTTATTGAATCCCGCAGATCCGAAGCTTATGTAGGTGACAGCACCTCCATAGATAACGTTATGGAGAGAAGAATCCTAGACAGACCATCAAAATCCATTGCAGTCTCTCAATTATTCGACTGACAGCAGGTTAAAATATCAGAGAATTTAGAACACTCAAAGGTTTACGTTGTTATCACCTTGCTCTACAATTCTTCCCTGGTGCACAACCGCTATGTTATCAGCATTCCGGATGGTTGTCAGCCGATGTGCAACTACAACTGTGGTTCTATTCGCCATGACATTGTCCAAGGCAGCCTGGACGATGCGCTCAGACTCTGCATCAAGTGCACTCGTCGCCTCATCAAGAAGGAGAATTCTTGGGTTCTTCAGGATCGCCCTCGCAATGGCAATCCTCTGCTTCTGTCCTCCCGAAAGCTGGGTCCCATGCTCCCCCACCATTGTGTCAAGCCCCTGGATAGCAAAAAACCTCCATAGGTCAGTAGACCCAACCAGGCATAATAAATTACATAAGATTGAAGAGACACATAAGATCACCTTTGGCAGTTTATCGATAAATTTTGCGGCATTTGAGAGCTCGATAGCAGTCCTAATTTCCGCATCGGTTGCCTTTTCCTTCCCATATGCAATATTCTCCCTTATGGTGGTCAGGAACAGGATGGGCTCTTGACTGACTAGTCCTATTTTCTGCCTAATCCACTTAAGCTGAAGCTTTTTCAGGTTAACACCATCTATGAGCACTTCGCCTGAGTCAGGATCGTAGAATCTCTCGAGAAGGCTAATCACGGTCGACTTCCCGCTTCCGCTCTGTCCCACCAACGCTGCTGTGGTCCCACTTGGTACATACAGCGAGAATCCTGAGAATATCTGCACTTCGGGCCTTGCCGGGTACCGGAAGTAGACATCCCTTAGCTTGATGTCACCTTTTATGTCCTCCAGCGTGATCCCGGAGCTGTCTGAAGCATCAATCTTGGGTTTTCTCTTGATCGTCTCAAACATCTTGTAAGCTGCTGCCCGCCCCGAGGCAAAGGCATTAAGAGATGGAGATGTCTGGCCTAGAGACCTGAGCAAAAGAGACAACAGAAAGTTGTTGGGAAAGATATGGCATGCTCCTAGAATTCAAGGGAATTTGAAGCCCGAACTAATTGCATACATTCCACCGGTCATTATGGCCATGATGACATTGATGACCTGGCCGCCATTGTAGCCCTTGTCAATGATCAGTCGAGAACCATACCAAACTGCAAGCCCGTATGTGCAGAAAGCAATCAGCACCACTGTCCCAAGCCCCAGCCCTGAGACCATCCCCTGCTTCACCGTGGCTTGACGGGCAATTTTCAACCTGTCGTTGTACTTCTCAACGGCTCTCTTCTCCCCAGTGAAGGAAGCAACCTGAAATTTCGTATACTTTAAACATGAATCGGGAAAGATGCTGACACTTGGCGCTGCTGGGGTTACTCCTCTTAGTCTTACATGCTTAAAAGTACTTCACAACGAAAATGAAATGGGCTCACGACGAGACTTCATGGATCTTACTGTTCTAATGGCTCCAACTGTTTGCTCAACGATGTTCCCGGCTTCTGCATAGGCAGCCTGGCCGAGGCTCGACATCTTCGACATGATCAGAGCCATGGCTCCTCCGGCAAACACTATCAGGGGAATACAGGAGAGCAAAACGAGGGCTAGGAGCCAACCCCGTATAAAGGCAACTGCAAAGCCTCCCAAGAAAGTCGACATGAGCTGTATGAACTTCCCGACCTGCCGATCAAAGCAGGAATCTTTTTATAAGCGACTGTTTTCGAACTGAAGCTCGTTTTCACAAAAACTTTCTCAGTAAATTCAACAAAACGGACCTTCTCCCCCATTGCGTCCTGAATGAGAATGGTATCTCCAGACATTCTCCCTATGACCTCTCCGGTGGTCGTCTCAGTATCAAAGAAGGTGACATCCTGTCTCAGTATAGTCTTCAGATAAAGGCCCCGAATACGAGCGGCTTGCCTCTCCCCAGTAACCATCCAGCAAGATACCTCTGAAGTCATGGCACACCGTGTCATCCAGGCTCGATAAAATACCAACTTAGAGGGAAATAATCAATCGTCAATTGATCAAAGGATTAAAGTAACAACTCATTTACGCTTTGAATGTTCCAGCATGATTTTTTCTGCTCATGGGTAGCATACACTCAAGTACTAAACAGTGTACCCAAGTAACAAAAGAAGCAGCAATCCAGAGAGAAAAAGAAAAAACACGACCCGACACGTTTGCATGTATAGTCGTGAATTTGTTTAGTTCACTTCTTGGTTTAGCCATGAATTAGCATTACTTGGTTGGTCGTCATCTAGAAGAAGTTAGGCAGAGAAAAGGTCTAACTCCCACGATCAGTAATTAAGGAGAAGATGAGATATATTTCGAACTTACGCAGAAATGATGCAACAGCAGCATACGCAGCCAAATATACGAACCACAGCGCTATCTGCAATCCACCAAATTTTTTTATTTGAAAAAAAAGAAGTCATTCTCTTAACAGTAAAGCAGACGCTAAAGCAGACGCAAATACGAAAGTGTTGCCAACATTACTACCTCAGCGAAATAACCCATGATATGAAGGTTTTTTTGAAAACTTATTATAATGAATTTAATAGAGTAGTACTATGAAAAAGTATGTCCGGAAAGTCGAATTCGCTCGTTTGATGTGAACCAAAAATAATGCCATAAACTGTGGCATCCACCTAAGAAGAATGAAGCAGAAAGTACAGGCAAATGCGCCGAACCCAAAAATTCTCCGCAGGGAATGATTCAGTTAGCTTCAGAATCGGAGCTTTTGTCGGCCACAGAAATGAACATTTATGGTAACTCGGGTCTTTATTAGCGCGGGAAGCAGTGGGAGGGACCCTCCATCCCCGACCCAACGCAGACAAAACCATGATTAGCAAAACACGAGAGAGACAAAACCCATCTGAGCTTTTGGAGTCATTTTGATTAATCACCCGATTGATCAGTTCCCTAATTCTGATTCACTACTGATCAAGCCCTTTCCAGATAAATTATTCCGGGGTTCATTTAAAAACTGCAGAAAGGGAATTGGATTTTGTTACTGGGATTTTGTCCGTTCTTCGATGCAGGGTTCTGCCGATACGCCTAAATCGCATATCTTCACCCCCTCATGGAAGTGATAAACCCAATTACTGACAAGTTAATCGATAATATAAAGGAAGAAGACAAAGTAAAGTGGTTGGACATCGGAGATGTGGTGGTAGGGCCGGCCAACGTAACATTCCACTGGCGTACGCATTGGCAATGCCAGGTGGCAACACCAACAGGAGAGAGATAGAGAGAGATCATTAGAAACTTGGGAGTTTCAGGCCGTTACTGAATTGCGTCAATTAATGGACTTTCAATGCTACGTTGATTGATTGCGTGAATGAAAAACGATTACCTTGGAGACTTCTTTGAGGACCTCGGCCTGTTCCGAGGAGCCGAAGGAGTTGATGATCTTGCCGAAGATGAGCGTGGAGATCGGCTGAGACAGCCCATTGGCCACGGCCGCGGCCGTCCCCACCGTCATTAGAGCCACGTCGAGGCGGTCCGCGAAGGAGAAGAGCTTGAAGAATGTCACTTTATTCTGGGCCTGTTCTTCGGTCGGGGTCTTCTTCTTCTTCTCATCGTCCCTGTTGTCATTATTCCCGTGCCGTGATTTTTCTGCTGCTGTCGGTGGAACTCCATTCTGATGATCTCCTCTCATATCTTGGAGAATTTAGAAGACCCCCTTGACGCCGAAACAGCCCTCCTCTTCCTCACCTAGGGTTTTTTCAAGAATCGAATAGGAGGATGACGTTAAATACAGACAAGAAAATTGAATATATATGGTGACAAACATATGGTGCACGAATAGAAATGACCTCCAAGTAAAACTGATGCAAAGAAAGATTTTCAAAAATTCTCAAAACTTCTTTTTTTTCTCTCTGAAAAACAACTGAAAGATATATTGATCAATCACAAAGAAGAATCGTCAAACTTCCAATGTCGAAATGAATTGCAGGAGCTCGTGGACATCATCAAATAATCCCAGATTCATGATTATGAAACAAAGGGGCCTCGCTCCTGTGCTACACATTCCGGCTCGATGTTCCCCGATAGCATTTTTTTTTCCTTTAATCATGGACGTCTGTTGGGATTCTGGCAGATGCACACGACTCGCAATCTCCGTTTTTCCAGAGATCACGGAGCAGGCAACGTACCCTAGGAGGAACAGAGAGAAAGAGAGGGAGAGAGAGAGAGAGAGGAGGAAGACATACCAAGAATGTGGAATGCCGAAGCAGACGTTTGGTGGAGAGACAGAGGGGGCGGAGGGCCGAAGTGAAGAGTGCGGCAGAAAGAAAGGCCGCCTGCAAATCAGGTTTTCTCAGCAGACACTGCAATATATTTATATACACACACACGCGCATATGGGTTTCTACTTTCTATTTTTCTCTTCCTGTTTCGTTGATTGATTAAAAAAAAGAATAAAGAATAAAAAGAACAAATTACAATTGGTGACCGTGACCCAGAAGAAGGAAAAAAAAATAAAAAAACGGATTTCACATTCTCAAATAATGACAAAGTTAGCCTTTTTGGCCCCCATCTTCTATATTCAGGGATTCAATGGACCAATTGAAACTCCATTAATCAATCCATTGATTATTCAAATTTTAGTGATTGTGGATTCTGTCTGTTGATAGAACTTGAAATCAAAACCTTTTACTGAGTGATGGTTGTTTTTAGATTTCTTTCCTTTGTAAAAGGAGGGAAAAAAAGAAGACAAGGAGAAGGCAGGCTGGATCCAATAAATTAAGAGTGAAATTAATGCCCACCAAGAGAGAGCCGATAAAAGAGAAGCTTTTTTCTTCTTTTTTTTTGCTTATTCTGTGTTCCATGAGATGTTTGGTGCTCCTGGAAACGAGCAACCCAACTCCCCTCACTTTTAACCTATCTATATCAAGGCCCACTCACGAATCCCGCACTTTCCTCGCCGTCGGGGTAAAATGGCAAAAAGTCAAAGTTAGGGTTTCATTAATAAGTTCGGTGTCGGCGCCGGCGGCAGAGGGACTCCAGTTTGATTCTTCTCGCCGTATTTCACGGTCATTGTTATGCTATGCCACCCATCAGTGGTAAGCACACGTGATGCATCGCTACTTCAGTAGTTCGAATAATCAATCCGATTCTCTTTAAAAAAAAAAGAAAAACATACTTGTTAGGTTATGGACGCTGGTTCCTGGTGCATAAAACATGGTCATACTAAGTTGTCTGTGCTCAGAGTTCCTTACCGAGACGTACTAGGTTCGAGTTCCTATTTCATCGATCATGGCATAGATATAGACATCCATGCACCCTTTACATGTTGAGCAAAATCTAGTGATCTCTCAATGTCGATGCTATATGGCTGATGAGGATAGATTACTGTCTATTGTGATCCTATCCTAGAGCCTACCCCCTTAAAGCATATACAAGATCTCGCAGTGGGTGAAGCTGAGTTCTTCATCTTCAGGAGCCACACAGCTCCTGCTCTGTAGCAAGGTGGATCAAAGTTGCGCCCAAATGGAACCAGTCATCGGACAAGAGAAAAAAAAAAAGAAGGGAAAATGAAAGTAAATTAAGAGAAAAATACACGAAATAACACGTCATGGTATCTTTATTTTACTTCTTTTTTCTAAAAAATTTAACAATTACCTTTTTTATGATTCATCTAGACTTTTAGGGTGTATTTAACAATTTTTTGACTTTTAATAGTTAAGATATTAACATCTGTCAACTTTTTATTGGACAGTAATATCGCGTCAGTATATCATACGGTGCGACTGTTGTATGAGATGCATTCTACCATCAATCTAGAAGGTATGTAAGTTCACGGGGTAGTATTTGAGGATTCCCAGTCTTCTCGTGATCCACATATGAAAAGGAGTTTCTGTGATTAGGGTTTTTTTTTTTCTTTTTCTGGGCAAGTGGAAACCAACCACAACTATATTCATTTCTCCATTATTCAGTAGTCGTTTTGATCATCAGCCAAGGATATCCAGGGAGATATCCGATAAGATTGAAACAACATCGATCAACAACAATTTGTTTTCGTTCACGATCCAGAATCATCGGCGGCGCCGTGCATTCTTCGGACTTGGGATTGCCCGAAAGGGTAAACTAAGACAGATGACATAGGATCTCGTGGTCGTGTTTCAGCCGCACTGGGTATCCACTTCAACGGGATCTGTTAATTTTAGATATTGATGACGACTTTAACTTCCATTGCCATCGACCCAAATCACTAGGGCCCCTCCTGCTGCACGGGACTCGGAATTAGAACGGGAATTGGAATCGGAAACACTATGCTCTTATATATAGAGTGGAATGGAATAGAAGGAACAGTCGACCCTAGTATTTTGTTTGTACCATTTTTAACATTAAAGAAATATAGTTTTATATAATTTTTTAAAACCAATTATACCCTGATTGTCAAACCCAATAAAACCTGTACATGATTATGAAAATATTTCTATTTTTTGTAATTTCTATAATGTCTTAATTTGTTTTACTATTTTAATATTTTTATTATATAAAAATACTTTTTACAGTTTTCCTAAAATGTTCTAAATCTATTCTGAAATTTCGTAATTTTTCTGTAATTTTACAAAATATTTTAGATATTTTTAATAAATTTTTATAAAAATTTCAATTTTTTACTAAAATATTTCAAAATCTTAAAAAGCCAAATCCGTCTAGACAATTTATCCTTTCAACAAAAAAATATATATATGTAATTTCCGCAGCTCTCGACTATCCAAGGAATTGCTAGATAAATTCTTTTTTTTTCTTTAAGCAAAATCTCTTATCCTTCACTCATACAAATTTTAAACATAATAGACTATTCAAAAAGATGATGATAACGATATTAAATTCTGATGATGAGACATACCCATACCATAATTTAGTATAATATCCTACCGCCATATCGTTATTTTAATAGGCTGTCATCCCCTATCCTTTTGCTTTCACATTTAGCCATATAAGGGCAAAGGACCAGACTTGGAATGTGAGATCCCAGGAATCGTGAGTTTGTTTCGGTGGTATACCACGCACTACTTACAGATCCAACGAGTTTTGACTGATCTAAGTTCGAGCGGAGATCGGCACGATAAATTGGTTCTACCAAATGGAAGCTCGAGCACGAAACTTTTGTTGACGAGAAGTGACCTCGAACTTGCTTGCTGGACCGTGTCCGATTATTATTGGTACGCAGGAGGAGGAGGAGGAGAGTGAGTTCTAGGATACGCGCATTTATGTAGTCCTGTATCAATGTGTATACATACATATATATATATATATATATATTTTTTCCCCTTCTAGAAGGCATCTTTGACCGAATGAAAAGCCTTCAAGGGTGCTTGCGCCGTCTTGCGCGCGTTCTATGCTTGGAAAAGAGCAGCTTACGTGGCCACAATTGATTAAATGGAAATCATGTCGATCGAAAGTCCATTACTCCCCATGTCCACCGCAAGAGTTCTTGTGTGACATTCTGATGAATTTTCGTTTGTTGCAAAGAGGTGGGCACGACTCAGAGTGACTTACAGATGGCTTCTAAATGTTGATGTCGGCTTTTGAACGGACATTTTGATCTGATTTGTCGATGGTTGGTAAGGAAGTTTTTTGGGTTCACCTTAAGAGCAGCACACAGTGTGATTGGGTAGCAAGTGGGAGGAATATCCTTTAATATTTCTAATGTAATAGTTAAATCACGTCATACGTTAATTTTGTGTAAACGTTCAACAAAAAAAAGTAGAGAAATTTTAATTCTTTAATTATTAAAAACTGAACAAATAATTGTAATCCTAAAAAGTTAAATATTGTGTAAAAAAAATAAAATAAAAATATCTGTCATATAAGACATTTTCTCCTCAAATTGTACTACAGTCATACCTAAAAGAATAGTGACTAAAATATTTGTTCATAATTTAAGAAATCGCAATTTTGAATTTCCCTTAACTTAACCCTCTAATTTTATTTCTGTCTAATACTATAATCCGTCCATAAATTGGGCCTCGATGAGAACCAAATGACAACTGGCATGGTTGTTGACGGGGCCTCGATGTGAATTTTTTTAATTTATTGTTATCTTATTTTGGCGTACTCTTTAGACAAAATTATGAGGATCCATCCATCCCCCTGGGTATAATTTCACGGGGCGCCCATATTCGAATTGAGTTCCCTTCCCATCTCCATTCGAATCCCTACGAAATGTCTCCAACTATCGATCATAAAAGTGAAGAGCAGTCGAGGTTGACCTGTGATGAGCCCGGAAGACCATCATCGATTAATTAACTTAACAATATTGGAATTAAAAAAAAAAGAAAACAGAAACTAATGAATATATGGATCATAGTTTTTAAAACCGGACCGGGCCGGGAACCGGTGTAGGCATAGG
>CXYZ01009481.1:486869-603791 GCA_900006705.1 Sonneratia caseolaris | reverse complement strand
TTTAGTAAAATAAAATAGGTACATTACAATATGTTTTTGTTTTTGTTTTAATTTTAAGTCGGCCGGTTTTCTCATGGGTTTAATTGGGTTCATCGGTCGGACCGGGAACCGACCGGTTCAATCGGATTTTTTCTCTTTTAATGTGCAATTGGGTTTTTTGAAGGAACCGGACCGGGTGAGTGGCCGGTTCCCGGTCGAACCGGCCGGCCCGGTCCGGTTTTTAAAACTATGATATGGAGTAATGCCTCCTAGAGAGTTGACCAGATTTTACTCGTACAAGAAGGTATTTGGTTTTGGCGCAAGCGAATCAACTTCAGGGGTTCTCCGTTTTTTGTGCATTCCTCATGCGGAAAGTATCCTTTTCTTATATGAACAAATTGTCATTAGGTTCATGATTAGGTTCAAGACTTATTCATATCAAGTTGGGTCGACTCATTAAGAAATAAAATTCTCGCAACGTAAATTATTTTCATTCATAAAAGTCAAACTCAATACCTTATTTAATAGGAAAAGGTGCCAAATTATCTTCATTAACTTATGTTAGTCGAAAATATCAAATGAGCAAAAGCATTACTTCGTACTCCCATGGAGGAAACAATGAGGGAAGCACCCGAGACCAAGAGTTCCTTTCACAACGTACATTATTTGCATTCACATGAGAGTAACTCGAGATTAAGAGAAGTTTTTTTGGTATATTAGTGATAGATTGATAGCCTGACCGTATTGTGTGGGAATCAATTCCTATATTTGTTGTAGTGATAGATTGATGGGTTTAAATGATTTGATTCAGCATGCTCCACAAAATTATTGGGCCTCACCTGATATAGCAGATAGGTCAGGTCCAATAACCCCTCGGTCCAAGCATGGTGTTTTCGGGTCGTGTCCGGGCCGGGCTATCAAGCCGGGCCAATAATGGCCACCCTTACGCATAGACGAATTGTCTTCAGCGTCGCTCCAGATGAGCCCGGTTGCTTCACAGTAGAACATTATCATAAACCCCGTATCGCTGCTTGCCGTGCCTTCCATGTCCCTGCTCGGCTGACAACCGGCAAACGGCATGCAGCGGCGAACTGCCGGATGGAGCCGGTGGAGAACAAGAAGCGGCCCACGTTCAATAATTGGCAGCACCCGGCTGCTCCACTCTGCTACGAGCTGAGCACCCGCAGGCTTTCCGTCGTTCCCATGTAGATGCGTGTCAACCTTCCCATTCTCTGATACTCTGTGATTGTTCTATTTGAGGGGAAAGTAAAAAAAGGGCAGATCACACTGCATCTCGGTTGTGATCTTACACCATCTTCAGTAATTCCGAGTACAACGGCACCGGAGGAGACGAGTAGTCCCAGAGGGGGAAGGGTGGCCGCTTGCGGTAACTCCCTCCGTACCCTCAGCCTGTACCGCTCCAAGTACTTGCAATTTAGGTCATATCATATTTAAATTAAACATATCTAAATATGTATTAATTGTATATTTGCATAATAAACAAGTTCAATATGGTAACAATAAAAATCTGATCAAGATATTTATTTGTGATTATAATAATAAGATTATCATAATAAAATATAATAAATAAATTCTAATACTTTTTATAAAATAAATTAAATTAACCATGCACGCAATTAAACAAATAAAATATATCAACATATTTAATGCATACTTAAATATTTTAATTAGATGAAAGTAATCATCTCATATTAACTTATATACCTTTACTATAATTCAACTCGAATTTATCTAAATTTCATGAAGTGCAAAAATTTTGAGTATAGATTGAATTCACTAGACACTAAGAAGACAAGTCACCACTGGTGCTGGTACTTGTGTCAGTTTGAAAATGCATTTAGTTTTTCTTTTTCTTCACGATGTGTTCGTACTAATAAATTCTTAAATTTAGAAAAAAATCGTGAGATCATGGTGAATACGAAGCGTAGAGAGGCAAGCTAGAAATTTTCAACCGATTGGAAAGACATGGTAGGAAAGAACTTGTGTAATAGTGTGATTTATGTGACATGTTTGTACGGTGATAATGGCAAATAAAAATTAAATAAATATCATATTTTTCTAAACAAACTATAAAAAAACCTAATGTACCACAAATAAAGAAAAGGGATAAAATTGACTATCAAGTACAAAAAAAAATATTAAAATTGGTTTATGATTTACTACATGACATGCAAAATATATTATATCATCATATTATATATATATATATATATATATGTGCATTAATAATATGCACTGAAAATAAGCTCTGAAATATGCAATTCACTCGGTAATCTCGAACATGTAATGGTGGTAAGCAAAACATCTCCGGTCACTCTAAAACAACCAAAAAAGGCGTATATCTTTATTTGCTCAGTGCCAAAAAAGAAGAAGAAGAATATTAAACTGATGGCCAACTTCTTCTTCTGCAAGCCAACCATCCCTCAGGAGCAAATACAAATACGAAAGGTAGAAACAAGCAACAAATCTAAAGCCCACGGTAGTTACGCAGGAGAAGGCAGGAAAACAAAGAATGATAGAGATACACCGAGAATTCAGAGCAAGATATGAGCCCCGACATAAAGCAAGCTCCTCGTCAGTTGTCATTTGGAACTCACTTTGGTCTCAAGTAGTCGGGCCAGGCAAGCCCTGAACCTTCATCATACAGTTGTACTTCGTGGGGGCAATAGCACCAGCCTGCGCACATAGGGCCACAACAGCAGGTGCATGCCCATAGAAATTCCGCCCTTGGTCCACGAGCACCGGAGGATCCTGAGGCCGCCTGTACCATATGATCTTTGGAGGCACCAGATCATCCACCTCAGCCTTCTTCCAGAAATGGGACCCACGCCAGC
Source organism: Sonneratia caseolaris (assembly GCA_900006705.1). Classification (NCBI taxonomy): domain Eukaryota; kingdom Viridiplantae; phylum Streptophyta; class Magnoliopsida; order Myrtales; family Lythraceae; genus Sonneratia; species Sonneratia caseolaris. Next base: position 600,957 of record CXYZ01009481.1, on the reverse strand, counting down.
TCTCATACTTGAACACCCCACAGAGCCGAGCCTTGTGCCCAGATGGTCCCACATGAACCTCTGAGCAGTATTTGCAAACCTTGGTGGGGTACGCCATGAGTAGCTTCTTCACGCCTGACCTGACTATTTCCCATGCCTTCAAAGTGCCACTTGCTATCACGGTAAGGTCAGAATTCGACAAGGCCTCAGCTTCAAAATTATCATTCTGGGCCGCATCGGAGATCGGATATAGAGTTTTCTCATCCTGTAGTTCCGCTCCAGCCTGATAGCATAGCTCCACAACTGCAGGGATCCGAGGGAAATCAAATCGCTGCTGGTGCTTTATGACATCTTGGAACATCTTGTTGAGGTGAAATGTCTCCACAGGAACAAGTATATCATTGATACCTCCATAGATCCATTCATGAACTCGGTTCTTGCCACGATGCCTGTAGCCATGGCAAGTCTGAATCAAATGGCCTTTCTCACCGATATATACTTCAGGACAGAACCTACAAAGTATGGGATACCCAAAATAAGGACCTATTCCATGCCATAGGACCCTAAACTCAGTATTGTCATGATGAGTTAGGATTTCAGCATCACTTGTTCATTTCTTACAGATTTACAACTTGCCAATATAGCACAGGGTACACAGTCTCAAAGTTATTACACATCAGCATATCCCAGACAAATGCAGTATGCACATTTCAAATATTTTCTTCTTAAAGATCTTTCATATGGTTTGCAAGTTCACAAAAAATAACAAAGTGTGCCTTATCATGCAAAAGCAGGGGAAATTTGATTATACACCATCCAATGGGAATTTGTTTGCTAGAACAAGTTGCTGACTCCCCTTCTGATGCCTACGCATCAGAACTGGAGCCTCTGGAAAATTAATATTTTGTTCATTCATGCAGTCCACTTGCATAAAATCCACATATTCAGATGCAAGCAGTTCGTGTAAGATGGAACTAACTTGCAGGCTGTGACACGGAATACTTTCAGGAGGACAGAAACGCCTTGAATAAGCAGACCTCTTGCATTCAGGACTTCTTGAGCCACTGGAACCATGCCTGGGATGGGGTAGTCCTTGGCTCTGCTCTCAATCCTCTTGAGTATCATTGGCCGCAGCTTCCTAAAGTCCACTTTTGAGCTATAAAACCGAGCATAGACACTCCTATAATCTATGTCCCACAGAAGGGTTCGGTACAGTTCCTTCCTCGTGATCATCACAACTATCCTTCAGCAAGACAAAGTGCAATGGCCTTACAGTATTAGTCAATGAGGTATTCCAACAAGCACCTTACAGCATGAGCAATTCAGCCATACATGCAATCATCACTTGCATATATAAATTCTTCTGAATTATATGGTCAACTGATCTTCCTTAAAAGGGAGCCATATATAAATCCAATAGAGGGATGAAAAGTTCGTCCATGTTAAAATCAACAAATAAATTTCATTTAGCAGCAACACACAATTGAAAAACTTCTGTAATAATCTCTGTATACCTATTACTGTTAATTCTAGTGATCTAAGCAACCACCAGCACAGACAGGAGTTGCATAAAATTTTATCATAGCAAGGCAATCAGATTGGATGATTTATGCATTTTTAGGACCTACACAAATTTATAATTAGATGAAATGCTTGAGACTCAAGCATAGCATGCATGTTAGATCTATGGTTAAAATCATTCCAGGAAATTGGCTAGTCACCTCATCAGAAAAACAGAGCAGGCCCAGACAATGAAACATACAGAAAATGAGAGGCTGGGGAGTGGAACTCATGAAATTACCTAGAAATGAGTTCCCAACATGCAAGCGATCCAAATTCATAAACCGAATGATTTACTGGAGAATTTTTAAGTTGAATAAAGACCCGTAACATTGCCATTCATTCAAAATCTACACCAAGAATGCAAGGTCTTTTCGTTTCTTTCTAGTTTTCATTTTAACTATTCTAACCAAAACTCATCAAACTCAAAAAATGGATGTTGACTTTTCTCTATATGAATGATTCCCACACCATCCAATGTCATGCAAGCTACCCATTGAGCATCTATCATTTAAACACATCAAGCTTCAAAACAAGAAGTCCTGAATCTGCCCACTCAGTCTTGTTCAAGATCCCATAAAGTCTAGAATTCATACCTTTGCCTCACGAAGAACAACTTAAACAATCATATGAAGAAATACAGGATCATAAATCACCAAGGCTTCTCCCAAAACTTGCTTGTACTTCTCATTTAGAAGAGCTCTCAATCTCAGGCTCCTACCACCCAAAACTTAATTTCCCTCAAGGAATTGCAGGAGCACAACAGCAGCAAAATCTCTAGAAAAATAGAAAGGGTGAATATTATAGTTTTGTATCATCCATGGCAAGAAAAGCAATCAAAATAATAATTGTAGAAGCACTTCTCAACCATGAATAAAACAGTTACATCCAATCTAGAGCCCACATATTATAAAGGATGGAGATAAATTTGACTCATTACAAGCACTTTGCAGTGATCAGACACAATCACATCATTAGTTAAGAGCCCAAAACATGATGGTTGCAGCAAAATAACAGCCTCAAGTTACTTCCAGCAAAATGGCCCCAAATCAACAATTTAAACTTCTCAGGGGCATAGCACAATCACACGACCAGAGAGACCCTCAATTTACGAGTAAGATAACTCATGTTTCTATCACAGAAGTGCTCCCTAAATCAGTTATTCAATGGGTAATTAAAAGAAACAGAGTGGGAAGATATATACCTATAAGTGCGAAGTTAAGATATGAGGGCTTGGGCTGAAGGGTTTTTCACAGTGGGGACCAATATGAGTTCACTAGAGAGGCTATACAGTCCAGTTTGACGATCATATAACATATAGTAGACATACACTTTGGTCCCTAATGTTTTAATGAATCAAAAGTTTGATCCTCAACAACTTTTTACTATCAAATTAAACCAAATATCCACTCATTTGCCATCATGTTAGTCAGGCCGTGCGATCGCCTTAAAATTTCCTATTTGTCATCTTACGTGGCACTAATGGTGTTAAAATATAATTTTTTAATGCCCAAAGTATGGAATTAACATTTAACCTTTAACTATCCATCAAATTTCCCATTCTTACCGTTCACCTAAAACAATGAAAAAGAGATGAGAGGGAGAGGGAAAGGGAGACCACACAAACATAACTCAAACCCAACCTCCCCACCACTTCCGCTCTCTCCCGGTTAGGATCCAATATAACTATGATGAAATCACATAAACTTCATTCTTGTAGATATTGAATAGCAATTAGTGCCAATCAAATCAAAGGGGAATACATAAAGTTAATCTTAGGGCCACCAAACAGACCATTGTAAAAATTTAGAACTGAATCCTTAATGAGGGCAGTATGAACTGTGAAAAAACGATGACAATAATCAACCTATCAAGAACTGTTTAAAAATTCAGAATTAAATAAAATATTGAATTAATCAGTACGAAAACTGAAATAGGAAGCTACAATAACCTTCTGATGCAAATCTGAAATATAAGCAGTAGAATACACACATAAGAGGACCAGCGTAACTAAAAAAAATGAACATCCTGGATCTCATAAAAAACAGTAGGGTCTGAGCACGTGGCAGCTCACTGAGCCATTCCACCGAACGAGTAGTGAGCAGGTCATAGATGGAGGAATGAGCACACAGAACCGGAGCGGAAACAATACGATCAACAGAAAACCAACACAAATCATGGACTCAAAAAAAAAAAAAATTGCCAAGTGGCAATACGGAAACTTCAATCGCTGGATGTAAATAATTCGAGACAGTCGACTCACTGAGAAATCCAACCGATTCGCCGCCACATCCCCGAGGAAGAAACTGACAATGGCGGGAAACCAAAGGGGTCGATGATCGGGAGCCCTTGGAGAGGGGGCACAAAAAAAAAAAAGTGGCTGCAAGAGCACCAAGGTGACGGTACTGGAAGCAGGAACCGAAGCGTCAGGCGCGTCCGTGGCGGGAGAGAGATGGTGATCTGCTCTTCTCGGACGGTCGACTTGACAGCGTAACACAGAGGAGAACGTGTGACGGAGGGTTGGGAAGGAAACGGAAAACAGTAGATGGGCAGTGGGATGGTTAACGGGGCGGAAGAAAACCGTTCCAGAGTCAAATTGACAAAGTTGCAAATCATAATTTTAAAAATAAGATCCAACTAAAAATTGATAAAGGTACCGATTTACAAATTTATAAGTTATATCGAAGTTTGATGAATAGAATTATATATTTAACAAATAATATTATTAATTTTAATTTTAATATAAAATATAAATATAATTCTAATAAAATGAAATAAATATATTATAATATATTTTTATTTTTTTAACTTTAAGTCGGTCAATTTTTTACTTAGTTTAATTGGATTAATTGGTCCGACTAAAAACTAGTCAGTTCAATTGAAGCTAATCGTATTTAAAGTACACTTAGATTAATTATAAAAACCAGATCGAATGAGTGACCAATTTTCAATTGAACCGGTTCTATTTTTAAAATTATGCTTCACATGTAATGATAATTAAGGTTAGATCAAGGGTATTTTTGGCAATTCATAGGTGAGACAAATTGACAATCGCATATAATAGCGCTAGCCACCAGCACCCGTGTCAATGCACACGGTAAACATCCTGAACTACGATTGGAAATTGTAAAAATAATAAAATAATAAGATAAAGGCTGAAAAAGACAAAGTTCCGCAAAACATACGAGCATGCTAGAAAGAATTGAGTAAGGTAATGATCGAGGCCGTCCATTTTTTAGTTTGCCTCTGTTCTCTCCCTTTACGACTCTCGTTTTTCCAATCGTGACCTCAATGTCGATGGCAAATAACGAACATGGGATGGGAGGATTATACCTATCAATTCGGACCGCACCGGCATGGGTCACCATCTCAGCCGGGCCAAAAATCTCGGATGCAGACTCTACACCAAGAGGAAGGAGGCAGAGGGACTGATGGCCCAAGCTCACGCCCAAGGAGTATGCCTAAAAACTCTCCGCAAGGCTCTTGGTGGTAGTCTATGCAGCTCTAAGGGACTACCCAATGATTGAACATGGCTCGTTCAAGCAAATAGCCTAGACCAATGCCGAGGCCATCTGTGGCCTCCGGCCAAAGATCAACATTCGAAATACCGAAGGTGGAATCGACTCCAATGAGCCCGAGAGTGTTACCATGAAGGAAGTCCCATGGGTCAGCAACATACTGCCACCACTCTTGAAGATCATGCAGGAGCAGACCAAGATGTTGTCACCCTCATGGATAGAGATGTTAAACCGGCCGGGCTGGCGTGTAACCAGACCAGAACCGAACCGTCCAAACTCGAAACTGGCACGGGCCGCTCCTAACCCGGCACGTAACCGTTCTTACTGATTTTGGGGCGGTTACGGGTTGGTTTCAAAATATGAACCCGTTGAACCGTAATTAGCATAGACAATTACCCTGCTAAATCGGCCCGGGACTATTGAAAACTGGCATAGACCGCAAAAAAAATCCTACAAATCAACGATTGGATTTTGTGAGGTCAATTTAAAATTTTTTAAAAAATAAACAAATATTCATTTAAAAAAATTAAAAAGATAGACAGTTTACGAGCAAAAGCAGTTGGAATTGTCAACCGGTCAATTTATAAACGGTTTCGGTCCGGTTCATATTTGTCTAAACCGTAATCCGTAATCGAATCAGTCCATTTACTTAACGGGCTGAACTGTAACATGGTCAAATGATCCCGAGCCAATTTTGAACCGGCCCAAACCACACTTTTGTAGGTAAACATTTGGTGTGTTTTCCAATTATGTAAAATTCATTTAGGGGTAAATACATGTGCATGTCTGAAATCTAAAAGAAAATTTAAAAACAATTCTAATATATATATATATATATATGTCATTATACAGTTATTTTATTTTATAAATGAGCTCGTTATATATTATTCATCGAATATCTAATCCATATTACCAATGCTGGATATTAGAAATAATAAGAAGAATTTATCTAACTACCTCATCCATATAAAGAAAGCCCAATTGTAGAAAAATATATTAAGTCTAACTTTTGAAATAAAAAACTAAAAAAATCATAACATTGAAAATAGTAAAAGAAAATCTAAGATCCTAAAATGTATGAGTCTTTAAAAAAATTTCCTAGAATTCCTAAAAACTAAAAAATCTACAAGGAAAATCTAATGGAAAATCCTAAAAATTTTCACAAGTTTTATCAGAAACAATTTCTCATTATATTTTAGTGCCATTTTCCAACACTCAGTTGTTTCATTGTTTTCTGATTCACTGTCAAACTGTACTAGTTTTTAGAATTACATTCTAGTTTAATGCGTAAATGCTCCTTCTGCCAAACTTCAGGGGTTCAGATGGAATTTACTAAAAGAAGCGAACCTGTGGATATATAAGTTTTACAGCAAGACTCAGAAACGCTTGAATTAGGGGGGCGGATTGCATGAGAGAAACGTTGGAGGACCATAAGGTGAAAATCCGGTTTCTCTTCTTTTCTATTTTTCCAATAATGTATAACCGGCATAACTGCCTCAAGTCCTGACTGATACACATAAACCCAAAGGTCACCCATTATTTCTCTTGGAATGATAACAAAGATTGAGAGCAAGTAGAAGGTGCGAGGTTAAATTCTGGGGTTCATCAATGGCTGACAAATATGGTGAAAGCACTCGTTCTGGAAACCGTATCAGCGTCTCGGAAGTAGCCCGCACCAACAAAAGGATTGACGGAAAGATCGGGAGCTTGCTGGATGATATGAGAGTGGAAGGCAGCGAGATGATTTCTGCAGTTGAAATATTGAAGAGAAATCAAGAATGCGTGACAAGAAAGCTGCATGATGTGACCCGGACGTTATTCCAGATCGCTGTTGAAGACCACAGCACGGTAATCATTACAAACTCCGAAGAGAGTCTAATCATGGAAGCACTGTTCCGTTGGTTCATGAAGGAAGAGGAAGAAATCGACGCTCAGTTGAACAAGTACCACAAACTTCTTGAAAAGGCCCGAGGCAAGAAGCCCATGGAGTCGAGTCAACTTCGGAGCAATTTTGATCAATCAGGTGATGGTACCATGACTGCGGGGAGCTCAGGCGTAAAGAATGAAATGGAAGAGGACGGACATGATAGAATTCGGATTGGGCCACGGCAAGGAACTACGAAAGAAAGTTTGTTTCGTACCAAGAAAGTTGATTCCAGTTCCTCTGATCACACTAATGGAATTGCTTCCCGTGAAAGGGATATCATCGCTGAGGGAGAATACAGGCCAGAATCACTGAGTTCAATTGAGCAAGCCAAAGAAGGAACTGCAGGGCCAGTGTTGGAGGGATCTAACGAAGATGAAAGGAACAGGGATGAGATCTCGAGCAATTTGCCTGATACCAAGAAGTGTGCTGATATCAACATCACCGAGGAAGTTGAAATGCTCACTGAAGGAGCCTCTCAGGTGGCCACTGAGACCAAGGAATGTGAACGGCCCATTGAAGAGCTGATTGACCGAGTTACCAGTGCTGCCCTCCATCTTTCAAAATTCATATGCCTGATTATCAAATTGATGCACTTGAACAGTATGGAGATGACCGGCTTCCAGGAGTTCAGGTCATCCTTGAAGTCACTTGCAGAAAAGAATATCAGTGCGAGGGTTGTCACGATAATACTCGGTGCATTATTAAAGGCGGATGAGGAATACGTGAAGGTGAAAGAACAGATGCCTCAAGTGGGAGTGCCTCGAGAACGGAGTGATGAGATAGATGAATGGAGCATTAAGTCTCGTAGAATAGTTAATGATGTTCTCAACTGCTTCATCATGGTGGCAGTTAAATTGGACAGTTTCCTGAGCTATGTGGCCCATCTCAGGTCCCAATCTCTGGCACAGGGAGCAGTTTCAGCCTTAAGGCTGAATGTGAAGTGTATGGAGGCTGAAGTGGTAGCTATTTCAGAGAGAATTAGCATACTCCAATATTGGACTGCTGTGCTTTCTCCGTGGTCATGAAAGGTACTTGGTTGTGCTTTGGAATAGTTTGCAAGTACATCTGGTAGAAGGTATGAATGCTTGAAGGTGTAAAACAGTAGGCTGATATGGACTTAGATACTTCAATAAAGTTTTCTTTGTTAGCTGGGATACGGATTTATTGGTTGGTTCATCAAACTTGTTCCAAAACCTCTCAAAGATTGTCACATCAAAAAGATTTCTTCTAATATCTGAATACCTGAAACGAAAGCAACTGGTAGTGCACTTGAACTGAGAACCGGGAGCTAGTCGAGCTGATGGTGAAGGTTGTTCCTTTTTGGGGCAGGATGATGCTTGTAAGCATTCTTATTGCTGTTTCATTTACGTTCACCACGTAAATTTGTAGAATGGTCAGTTCTAAAGCAGAACTTGCATTTTTTATGAGTGACTTTAGTGAAACTTCCTGGCCTCGTAGAGATCATGTTTCAGGATCTGCCAACTAGTCAGAATCAGAACTTAGCACTTATATCATCAATTTGGTGATCATGCTATTAGATCGTGACATGACATTAAGGTAGGCTGCGTGGATAGCAATTCTGAAGAGGCAATTGACCTAAAAAGAGAAATTACCGGCCTGCATTAACACGAACCTCTTCAGTCTTATATACAGCCAGAGTAATTACTTGAAGTTTGAATGGAGAATGTCTAGATGCTAGTTGCTAGATTTGAAATATGAAGGGATCACTCAACTTATTTTAAAAAATTCGCCCACTGGTAATCCCAGCCAGTTCTCAAAACAGTTGATCAAGGTACCATCTAGATGGACAGCAATGAGACATCACCAAGAACACTCCTCGTACAAAAGACAGTAATCCAACATACCGATGACATTGCTAGAAGATTTTGAGATTGATGTTATAAGCAAGGTTTAGACTGGAAGATCAGAGAGTAAAAATACAGAAAGAGAGAGAGAGAGAGAGAGAGAGACGCAGAATGGTTTCAGTGATTTGGCAACAAACAGGACTAAGGACACCCGTGAGTTAGAAGGGAACACGAGGAAGAGAGGAATAAGGCTGCGACAGCACCAGGATAAGCTTCAAAACCGCTGGCTTCCCTTGTCTTTGGTAACTTCCTCTTGGTCCTTGGTACTGTCCTTCACCCCTTTGTTTCAAGAAACTCATGGATCATCAATAATGGGGCCATTCATCACATCTTCTGTAATTCCAATATGTTCACCTCTCCTGAATATGTGTCAAAATGCAATGCGACACTTCCTGACAGAAACTCGATGGCTATCAACAGAATTGGCCCTGTGAGGCTGCCTACTTCTCTCATTTTTGCGTAAAAGTGCTCCCTACTCCTGATTTAGCTTCAATCTCCTAAGTTTCAGTGCTCTTACCGCAAGGAACGAATGCTCGATTTACCATTTTTCATCTTCATGTCTAATTCCGGACTTGGCTCAGGGCATAGTGATTGGGAGGGGTGGACAATGGAACAAATTTATCTTCTTGAGCTCGAATATAAATGTTATAATCCAGTCTTCACTTCCTCTATTTTGCTCAAGTGCGGTACATGGCACTACAGATTTGCATAACCATCCCCTGTCAAACTCCAAAATTTTACATAATGAATTACAGATTCCAAACTCTTTCTCAATCGGTTTCCCACTGCGAAGTTTGCAATTTTGAGAAACAATGTCACTTGCCTCTTAGTTCTTGAAATCACTCTCGGATAAGCCTTCCAATTTAATCCATATTGACATGTGGGATCCTTTCCATGGGCCAACAACTGAGGGACACAAGTGTTTCCAGACTGTTGTCGATGATCTCACGCGAGCTTTTATGTTCTGTATGCACAATGCGATGATGTGTTGAATGTATTTGCATATCTCTACCTTCTCATTCGAGCTTATTACAAAGCCACAGCTAAAGTAGTAAAGCCAGACAGTGCATCGAAACCGGAATTTCATGATTTCTTTTGTTCTAAGAGAATTTTAGACTTTCATTCTCTTTTTTAGAGACCCCACAGCAAAATTCCGTGGTTGAGCAAAAATACTAACACATCCTAAATGTGGCTCATGCTACATTTGAACTTCTGATTGTATATCTGATCAATCAAACATCATCCCCTCTCCTCTCAAACAAAACTCCATTTGAACTTCTGAATAACTAAAAAAAAAAGTCATCTCACCAACATCATCTAGCTTTTCAGTTGCTTATGCTACATCTCTACCTCCCACAATCATTGATATGCTACATCTCTATGGAAGTGAGCAGTACCTCTTGCGATGGGTTTTTTTTTTTTTTTGCATGCAGACCATGTGTCATATGCAGTTTGGCCTTTATATATATATATATATATATATATATATATATATTTTGTAGACTTTGAGGTTATTAGCCATAAACAACAAATTAATGTCGTTTACTAGGACACTTTCGCTTCCTCTTCCTCTTCCTTTCCTTCTAGCAAAATCTCATACGTAGATAACCCTTTGTTCTTACAAGCACAATATCTTCGCACCATGGAAAGTCGATGAACAGCCACAAGCTTGAAATGGTGCCAAAGTAGGTCAAATTTCCAGTCACTTTCATGTGAAGAGTTGCCAAGTATGGTGCGTATTCCTGGTGAACATTCACTCATCTATGAACTTTTGCCTATTGTCATTTTCTTTTAAAGTTTACAATATTACATGACCAAATATGGATAACTTAAACACGAAGCGAGTTTTATGAGGCCACATGTTATGAGCTAGAGTAACTATTCTTTGGGAGCTCCTGCATTGTACAAGGATTTCATCATATCCCTGCAGAAGTATTCCAATGGCAGATATATATATATATATATATATGGTTCAACAGAAACGAACCTAATAATGTGACTATATATCCCCATGCCCGCTTGCTATTTTCAGAAACAAGGGGAAGCAGTGCTATGTATCTGGGTCTAGCCTAGCAATTCAACCCCCAGTCATAGGGCTGATATGTCACCTTCAATTGAGTATTTGATAGCAATTCCAGCAGAGTTTCCGAGTCTGCTGACTCTAAGTAGTTGCTGGCATGCTTCAGTACCTCCACCTCATTCTTCCCGAAGTCTACGCTGAACCTGCAGCCAGTCAAAGTTACGGAAGTGAAAAGTTTAGTTGGGGTTTCTAGAAAAATAAGAAAATGGTAGTCCAAGCTCTCCATTTTCCTTTTCACATAGAATTAAAGGATAACAACTAACATTCCAGGTCATGAGACACATTTTGTCCTGAAAAAAGCAAAGAAACTGGATGGTTTCACATAATCAGATACAGCAACTAGGCTTTTTTTTTTTTTTTTATGAGTGGGCAATCTTCATGTGAAATCTAGGCTTTGGCTTAACCTGGCTTTGCATTTAATCTGTATAATGTTTACATCATTAGAGTTTCCCAAAGGTAAGTTACCCAAATTATCATTCCCCTTGTCTTTGAAAATATAGTAGATAAGTAGAAGCTGTATTGTGGCTGCCGGGTTAAAAGCATTTCCTTCTGATAGAAAGAGAATTTTTCTTTGTATTGAGCGAAGTTAAATGGGTCACCTGACCCAAATCCACAGTTTGAACTTGGAGTCCCAAAAAAGGAGGGGTGGGGAGGGGGGTGTGTTTGTGGGTTTAAATTATTACCATTAGAAAATTTTGCAGACTGAAGCAACCTTGATATTCAAATCAAAGATAATCCCTCCTCTCCATAGGAAATCATGATTGGAGTCCTGAAAATGGGGTTTTAACTTACCACTTGAGAATCTTACTGACAGAAGCAACCTTGGCATTAAAGTCAAAGACGAGCCCTCCACTCCGTAAGAAATCACGAGCTGCATCCATCAACTCTTTATCTATGTTTCCAGGAGAATAGCACTGGAGAGTGGGCCCAGACCGAGTTCCACAAACAAGTGCAAAGTGAATAAGAGGCTCTGGGTATGAAAGAGCAACCTAAAACAAGAAGAAAACAGACAAAACCACAAACTCATGAAACTATATAAGTATCAAATAGTCATAGTTGCTCCCAAAATATCAAGCACAGTAGGCTTGACATACAGAAGGACATTTACTCTCTCCCTACATGACGAACAATTGAGTATGAAAAGAAAAGAGATGTACTAAATGAAGCATATTTTAACAGCCATGCCAAAAGAAACGGGCTTATATGCCAATTTGATCCATTTTATTCTACTTCCAGTTCTTTATATCGAACATGGCATTGGTGATCATCACTTTTTGGTTCATACCTTGGCACGCTTATCTTTTGCACTAAATGGCTTCATCAGATTATAGGGTGGTCGCTGGTTGCCCCTCAAAATGCCATTTTGAATTGCTGAGAGCGAGTATGTACACCCGGCAATGACATATTTGAAATCTCCAAACATTTTTCTTCTTTCCAGTGGTCCAACGGGGTGGCCCCACACCAGTATAGCATGTATGGCCATCATGTTGTAGAGGTTAATGAAGAAAGCTAGCTTCTCCTCCCTGGACATGTCCTGCATCTCTACTCTCTGGAGCTCCTCAATGATCCTCAAGTACCTTAGAAAACTTGCTGTGTCAGTTACTGCTAAACATGCCATTTCAAAGTTCTGTTATGCTTTTGCAAAATTTTACATATCAGAGCAACAGGTTCAGCTAGCTGGATTGAAAATCAGCCATGAGGAAAGTCTAGTTGTCAATTGACCATTTTTTGCACTGAACAATAGTTGTCAATTTGAAATCAATCATCAGTCATGATCTCCATTTTAGAATGGGAGTCAAGAATCAAATCAATCAACAATAAAAACTGAAAGTCCTAGAAGTAAATTCATTAGGAACCCACATAAGTAACCTGGCACCAACGATATAAAAGTAAGTACTATCAGAAAATATGTTTACACTAATTTACTAAAAGCAACCAGTAACAGACTCTCATCCTACATATGCCAATGCTTTTATCACTTAGCATAAGATCCATATTTAATTTCACCAGGAATCAGAACATACAATGCTACTTTCATTAATTAGAATTAGAATCATCAGCCATAACTTTTTAATATCTAACTCTAATTTCTTGCACTTTCAGGTATTTAAAAAGCCTATTCTAACTCTAATTACCCCATGCATTAGGACTGTTCAATCTCTTGAGATTCAAAAACTAATACTTATCTTGTTTAGAAGTTTCAGACTAACCTTGCGAACTCTTCACTCCCATGAATACTTCTGTAGTCAACATGCCTTCCATCTTCTGATGTATAAGCATCAAAGATAGCATAAGAGAGGAACCAAAGCCTCGAAGCAATCTCTGAGATGGGCTTTGGCTTGACCTCTATGATGCCTCTGGGGATGTTGTAACACTGTGTGGACACAACTGGATCATGATCCAGAAACCGATAGAAATGGTTACCGTCCTCAAATACATTCTCACTGCAGTAAGAAGGACAATAGAGCATCACCAAAGCCATACATTAAGGGACTATTCAAATTGAAGTAGGAACACTCACTCAAGTATGTGCTGAAAGAAAAGTTTGCTTGCAAGTCCTCGGCCAAATTCAACAGCCTGTATCATCACGTGAAATAGGAAATGGTTAAGCAGAATTTAGCCAAATTCTACAGTGATCACCATTTATGTTTTTACTGAGTTAATCTTCCAGAAATTTCAGTTAACATGTTTTCCGATTTTTTTTCCTAGACTTCACATATAACAGGACTCAAAGATTGAAAAGCCAAAACTGAACCCACCTCTAATGCATACTAAGCATCTTGCTAAAACAATTACTATAGTAAATGCCAGAGTATCAAAGGACCCAAGGATAAAAAAAAAAAGAGATGCTACACATTGAAGGTTCCCACTGACCTCCTCTCTTTCGAGATACTGATCTTCTGATATGAAGTCCACAGCCTCTGAACCAACAAAGCAGTTCGTAAACCACCGCATCTTGTAGAACCGGTCCTTGACAATGACTGACTCCTTCATTTTCCTAACTATGATTGCCAGCTCATCGATTGCACCACTGCTTGACATATCGTCCTCACCTGATAGAGGTGGTAAAGGAGCTTCAGGGGACGGTGCTTCTGTGATCAAATAATCCAACTTGTCCTTAAGCTTCCCATTCTCTTCCAGTGTTTTCATTTCGCTTAGGCCACCAATAAAAATCTCATTGAAGAACACCTTTGGAACAGAGGAGGATCCACTTATCTTCTCAAGCTCAAGCTTCCTACTTGGATACACATCAATGTTGATCTCAACATATCGAAGCCTCTTTCTGTAAAGGAACAACCTTGCCTCTTTGCATTCCTGACATCCCAACCTAGTATAGAGTATGACACGTCCCTTCATGGGTATTGGCTGGGTTAATTCATCACCAATATCTTGTTGATCAACTTTACTTTCCAAATCACCACCATCCCGAGAGAATTGGAAGTAGCTAAGAGGATTCCATGAGGACTTCTCACATACCTTTTGTGAACCTTCTTGGGCTTCACCTTCCCCCTTGGAGTCAGCGACTTCCTTGTTATTTTCATCATTCACATCTCCAGTGTCATCTCTTTTCCCAGAGAGGCGGCGGAGCATGGTGGAAACAGCCCCAATACTCTTCTCACGAACAAAGTTCTTAAGGGCCACAGCTTTCTCAGGCCAATTGTTGTTCTGACTATCAGGCTCAAGGTCCAATGATCGGCTGGACAAGCTACGGTTAGCTTCCATGCCCGGAATCTCTGTTCCATCGAAAACTGGCTCAGGTTCCTTCTCCTCACAGAGGTTTTCCTCTCTTGGCTGTTCTCCCTGGTCTTTGTCGATATCTTCCTCCGTGATTCCAGTTGCTTCATGAGCTTTCACTTTGAAATCTTTATCTTCTTCCACTTTTCCAACCGAATCAACCTTTTGCTTTGACTCAGGTTCCACTTGCTCATCCATCTTTTCATGCAATTCACTTCTTCCATCTTTTTTTTCATTTTCTGCTACATTCATTAATTCCTTGGAGTTTGGAGATATTGAATCTTCTATTGTAGAGATTTCACGATCCTCCATCTTAACAGCATCTGGAGAAGCAGAATCTGAATTAGTATGCTCCATTTCTCCTGCAAAATTTTCCAGTTTCTCCAAAGCTGAATCCATCCTAGTTGGTTCCTTTTCATCCTCTACACCCTTGGCATTCATATGAATTGAATTCGTGGCAGGAGAGACTTCTCTGTCCTCCAGCTTGTCTGCATTTGGCAAAGCAGATTCGAACTTAGTAGGTTCCATGATTGCAGCTTCATCAGAAGGGCAATCTGCCTTGGGATACTCTCCTTTATCCAAGTTTCCAGGATCCATAGTAGTTGATTCAGGATTTTTTAAGCCCTCTTTCCTTAGCATCTCTGTACATAGAGGAGTCAAATCTGTCTTTTCCTCCAACATATCATCTTTCAGGACAGCTGTATGAGGGGCAGATGAGTCTTCTTTATCCATTACATACACAAAAACAGATTTGCTTGATCCTTAAGTCATTCAGCAAAATCTCTCAGACCTTGCCCTGAACCAATTAGCATATAGCAGAAGGATTAATCAGGTAGTCACAAGTTTATTGGATATAGTTAGTTCCCAAAAAAATTAAAAAAAAAACAAATACGTACAAACACATCAAAATACAACAAGAGTAAGTTGTACATAGAAAAAAGGCACAAAACCTTCGTTTTGTCCCAGTTCTTGTTTTGTGATATAATAATCAATATATTTTGTATTTTTTCTCAAAAATATCCTATTGTTGGTCTCTGTTATATTTTCGTATTTTTGCTCCTGTGGCCGTAGACAGCATCTCTTTGACAATGGAGAACCATCCCTGTTACACCTCTTGGCCACCCAGTAATTTCTT
This sequence comes from Sonneratia caseolaris, assembly GCA_900006705.1. Taxonomy (NCBI): domain Eukaryota; kingdom Viridiplantae; phylum Streptophyta; class Magnoliopsida; order Myrtales; family Lythraceae; genus Sonneratia; species Sonneratia caseolaris. The sequence continues at coordinate 585,158 of CXYZ01009481.1, read as the reverse complement.
CTCAGAGACATCATTTTCTCCCTCTTCAAAATGGAAGATGCCATTTCTCTTGTCCTGCATCATACCCTTCCACTAATCTTCCTCACCTCATATTCAGATTGCAACTATATGTCATCTGTCCTAAGTCCTAATTTTCATCTTCCAACTGCCCACCACAAATATTGGCTCTCCTAATCTAATTGTTGTGCCATCAAATCTATCCATGCTCCTCTCAATCAAAATTCTTCTCTTGTCTTCTTCCCCTTATTCTCCCAGTCTCCCTCAGTGATGGAGGTCGAGAGGGTAGCAGGGGTGGGTCCACTGGGAAGTTGTCAATAGCCACATCAGCAGATAACAGCAGGATGCTCAAGAAAACTACAACGTTTCGCACAATCAAACCAGGGAGAGAATTTAGACCTTATATAGAAGTCAGGTTTTTTCTGTGTAATTTACCTGTACAGGAAAGAACAAACAACCTAAAAGAGCAGATACTCCATTTCTGTGAAAAGAATTACACTGCAAAGCAATGTGTCCATACTAACGACCCGTCGAAAGCAATCACAGGCTTTTGAATTCGAGAAACCCAGAGGCAAGCAAGCATCGATTCCCCAATACATTATACCCAATCTCAAGACTACCTTGATTATCCATTTGTCGCGCTAGTAGTCTTTATTATTCAAGAATGGTCAATCCATTTTCAAGTGAAACAAAAAATGAAGAGAAGTCGATCAACAACAGAAAGCTGACAACAGAGAACAGGACAAAGAAATCTTACAGATCCGTGGACAGATGACGAAAACAAGATGGAATGCAATACTGGGCAGTTTATGGTTCTGAAGAATTTCACCTCAAGCTACCAAGAGAAAACGTGTTTGGCTTTGAAGGTTGCAAACTTGCAAGACTATTTCTCTCTTCCGTTTTTCTTCTTCGCCGGGTTGATTGACAGGACTTCCAATAATCAATTTAATATAATAAAATTATAATCACTGAGAGAGAGAGAGAGAGAGGTGGGGGGGAGGAACTGCAGAGGGAAGCCGTAGAATTTTTTGGAGGGTTGAGGTGGAAAAGGAACGAGCTGAAGAGGCGGGAATTCCGTGGGCTACAATTTAATGAATGGATTTGGACATTAGAGGCTTTTTGTTTTTTTTCCATTCATTTTAATTAATTAATTAATTATCCATTCATTTATTATTTTTGCAATAGTAAACTAGGTAATGGTGAGCATCCAGGAGCGCAAGAAATCGAAAATATTCAATCTAATCCGATATAAAATACTGAGTTTTTGGAATTATGCATGAAATTCAATTGAACTTTTAGTTGAGCATGGAAAAAAACTAGACCAAGTCAAGAAATACCCATTTCATCTTATCTTTGTCCTTAAATGAATTTGCCGTAAAAATAATTATTGTTTTCGTGTTCTTGAAAAATCAAGGTCCAAAAACTCGCAAGGGAGATGAAAAATGTACTGGGTTAAGGATAATCTTTATTTGACTTCAGACAGTATACTTATACACCTCCTATTTTCGAATACATATTCTATGCAGGGCAAACTAAGGTTTATAATCAACGGAATGGTAAAACCAAGCAATGTATAAAAATAACAAGGATGTTCTCAATTCTTCCTAAGATTATGCAACAGTCTGAGTTGGAACACCTTCCATGCTATGTTAAGCTTTTGCTATACGCTGGTGAAGAGGCTGCACAATTCAGGGGCTGGAGACTTAGTCCCTCCTTTCGAATTAGTCGTCGGTAATCATCAAAGACCAAGTTTGAATCTAACCCTCATGAATGTGTCAAGATCGAGAGACAGAGAGAGAGAGAGAGACTCTGTAAAAATATCAGCCAATTGAGAGTTAGATATTAGAACATATTATGCGATAATTGATCCAGGGGTGAAGTGGGATTTGTGGTGAAGTGAAGAGCCAAGGTGTTAACATATAAAATAAATAAGATCCATGTGAGCTCGACTGGGATAGATCAAGAGTGGATCGGCAACTTCTAATTGCTACTTTAGACTCCCAGATATGCAATAGACAGGCTCCAAGAAATGTACAGTAACCAGAAGTTGATTGTCTAGTGAGTTTGCACTCGACTTAATTCTGCATCAGTGAAATCATATAAATCAAGACTACATATCGAAGGGTCCTCTTGACCATTTTGAAATTAGCATCGGTAGGAGCATATGAATGTTAGCACACTATTCATAAGAAATGAGGGATCCGGTATTGTTAGTGTTAAATACTGGGAAAACACCAACTATGCTTTAAAACAAAAATGTAAGATCATGCTACAGAAGATCTCCATTTTTGTTGCAAGGGGATTCGACTGCCAAAAGATTTGCAATCGGCTTGCATTGTGTGATTATAAGGCCTCGATCTAACAATTCTTCGTGAAAGAATGAGCCTCTCATAAAATTGAGTAACCTCAATACAAAGGAAGTAGTGTAAGGATCGAGATTCTTCATGGAAAAAGCGATCCCAAGATCATCAACAAGATGTTGCAGGAGATGTGTAGAACTTTTGGTAAGTATGATGTCATCAATATAACAGAATAATTATCGTGGATAGAAATGGATCAGTTGTATAGAAAAAAAAAATCACATCCCGTAACAAATTCAGTATCAAGCTTGAGGAGTTTATTTTATCTAGAAAAAGCATAGTAGAGGAGATGCACATAATTAGAATGAACACGATCACGAAATCTTGGTGGCTGAAAATCACTATGGAGAAATGCATTTTCACATCGAGTTGTCAAATTTGCCAATTGTGAAGAACAATCGCATTAAGGGTTATTTGTATAGTACCTCGCTTTTCCACGGAACTAAATATCTCCATAACATCAAGACCTTCCTCTTGATGCAAACCTTTCCTCTTGACATGTTGAACTTTGAGATGATTGATACTTCCAAAAGACTTGACTTTGGTTTTGAAGACCAGCTCGAGCCAATGACATTATATTGGGTCTAGTTGGACTAGTTGCTATTTTTTGTTGGTAGCCAAAGTTGTCAGCTCCTCAATTATAATTTGTTTCCATCCAAGACGCTTGAGTGATTAAGCAACAATGCATGGTTCACAAGGAATCATGTCAATTGCAACATTATCATTATTAGGATTTGGTTTAAAAATACGTGATGAACATCAAGTAATCATGAAGTGACTCCGAGCAAGTACTTGATGTTGAGTTGTTTGATCTTGAAGGCCAATGGATTGAGCCATAGAGGGGAGGAGACCTCTTCTTAATTAGTGTTAAGTTCAATAGGATCTACGAAATCAACATCTTGAGAAGCCAACTCATGCCCAGGAGCCACAACCTTGGGAGACGGAAGAAAGTCACCTCCAATCATCACAGCTTCAGTTTGAGGCTCAACTTGATTATTAGATTCAGCAGCTCCTTGGATACTTGCATTTGAATGCTTCTCAAGTCCAGGGAATATTATGGCATGCATACACTTGACCCAAAGACGAGCTCACTCATTTGCCCATTTGAGAGTCGACATTGCTATATGTGTTTCTCTTAGAAAAAGGGAATGCATTTTCATAAAAGAGTAATATGCCAGTACAGGAGCCCTATATATGGTTTTGATGGATGGATGCCTTGGAAAAAGAACTCATATGCATTGCCATAACTTTTGCCATGGTTTCCACCTTTTTGGTGATGGGAGACAGATGTCATAAAGGCGCCAAGGGCAGCAAACAGACTTTGTTCATTTTGAAGCTCATGAATTTCGAGCTGTAGCATGACTTTAGCATAGGTAAGAAGAGGTGCACGGAGCATGGTTACTTTAAAAGACTTGTAGCTATCACCGAGTCCTTCTGATATCCTGAAAACTCTTCTAGCCTCTGAGATAGGATGACTCATTGCATTTAGTTGGTAACGGATAGATTTCAACTCCCTTAGATAGAATAACGTCATGGATTTATTCCCTTTATGAATATGTTGAAATTTTGCAAGAAGATCAAGTTATCGAGCAACCGAACTCTGCTTATAGTGATATGTCAGGGTTCTCCATACTTTGCAGTTGTTCAGGTCTACGGCAAGTCTAAGGACTTCTCTTTAAAGCGCCGATGATCCATGATTTTCCAAGTCTATTTGCTCCAATTCAGAAACATTAGGCGGGAATATTCTCCGATGGAATAATTGTCTTGATATTCAGAAAATTTTTCTGAAGCTCTTGACTCTTAATCAAAGAAAGGGCATGAGTGTCCCACGCCATGCAGTTTATACCATCGAGCTAGAGAGTGACCAAATCTGCCATATTGATGGTAATGGTTGAAGGAAAGGGGTATCTGGTAGGTGTGGCCATGATCTTAGGAAAGGAGAAGAGGCCTTCGTGATGAAGCTCTATGCCTCAAAGATGATGAAAAATAGTATATTTATGTATCTCTTGCTCCCAAGTCTCAATATATACTACTCTATACATGGCAGAATAGGATTCCGAGAAAGATAATTAATGAAGTAGTAAATCAAGCAAGCTAAAAATCATCAAAGAAGTGTTCTCAATTCTTATTAAAATCGTGTAAGGTTATGTGATATCAACTGATGAAGAGACTGCACAATCTTTGACTAAGTTGGCACTCTTTCCATTTTGTATTGAGCTCGTGCTATTCGTTGGTGAAGAAACTGCATAATTTCTAGCTGAGTTGGCATTCACAATAATTGACTCAATAAAACATATTAGTAACAATTGATTTTTCATGATTTCATAAAATAGTTCATGATTTTTCATGAACCATAGATCTTCTACGAATATCTTTTATTTTCTATAAATGTAGTAATTTTTATTGATATATCTGCATCTGATAGTTTATTTAATGAAAAACACTACCATGTTCTCTGTGTGTGTGTGTATATATATATATATATATATATCCTAACTTAAATGAGAAATTAATGTTAATAAAATTGATAAATTATAATAATGATTAATTGGGTTTGTTTGCCACACAAAAAAATTGTTATAAAAAAATTGATTTTGAGTGACCCTATTTTGATTGCAACTAAAGTCTAATGATAATACTATTATATTTTACACAAAATTACTCTCAAATGATGACGATGCAATTGTCATAAATAGTGATTAATTTTAGGGATAATATGCATTTCTCATTACATCAACTTATTCTTGTCACAAAATATGCTCGACAAATATTTGTATCACGTTTTAAGTGATAATTTAATAAAGTGTTAGTGTTAATACATTTCTCGTTAAATGAGATATTTAGTTATTGATAAATTTATATTAGTGATGATATAAATATATATATATTTATCACTAAATGTATTTATAAATGACCATTTTGTTGGTCAAGGCAACTCTCCCATGCAATAGTGGGAAAGTCGATGTACAAGGCAACACTAGGCTTAAAACCAGGGGTGTATCCTTTAATTTAAACATTAAGAACAGAGCTCAATTCAAGATTTAGGGGGCATGGACTTATTTTATGGCTTCTAACCGGTGATTATTGTGTTGCCATGATCTAGGGATGAAGGTGGAGTTGGTTTAGTCTTAGTTATATATTTGGTCAATTTATGTTTGTATATATATATATATATATATATATAACCATAAATTAACTCAATGTAACTTTGACCTAGACCAACTTCATTTTCACTACTAGATTATGGTAACTAACATCACAATTATTTAACAAATTTAAATAAAAAATGATTAATAACCCCAAATCTAAACTAGTTATTATCCTCACAACGTTTAAGTTGAAGATATTCCCCCAATTTTGAGGCTCAATTTACCTTGTGTATCAACTATACTACTCTTCCGAGGAAAAAGTTGCCTGCCTCCTTTTTGTCTTCCTCTATCTGCTCGTCCTCAACACCGCAAGTGAGTGGGCGTAAGGTTGGCACATCCTTGCAGTGCACATGAATGGTTCGAGTGAGTGTTGAGTCACCTCTACCAATCTCGTTTCAAATCTTGCATGAAATGGATATTAGTATGTGCTTCTTTCCCCTTTTTTTTCTTATCATTTTCCTTGTGTGTTATTTATTGAACCCAAAACAATTTGCCTCTCTTACTTTAGTGGCTTTGCAGCATATAATCCTCAAATGTGTCGAACTAATCTTCCATCAGCACTATTGCCAGTATGAATACACAATCGTTAACTATGGCAACAACTTCTCGACGAGTTTCCTATGAGTCAAAGTATCTCATCCTTATCTAACTCCCGACATCTACTTTACAGTGGTCCCAACACAACACTCAAACGCATCCAAGAATGCTCAAGTATACTCTACCCTCGCTGAGACTCTCCTCTCTCTCAATAGGCTCCTTGATTGTTCACTAAATACATATTAGCATTAAATTCTTAAACTACCTCCTTGTCTCCACCCTTAACCACCATTTCTACATCTCCTTACCACTATTGCAACCACATGATTGCCCTTTTTACTCTCCTTCTTGCTGTCTAACACTATCATCATGCCATTCTGTTCGCGCGTTTCATGGACTTTTCCTTCTATTAATCGTAACGTTCTTCCTTACGAGTTCATGGCAAAGTCGGGGGGGCCGGGGGGTGTTGGTGGTGGAGGACGGAGGTCAGGTAACTGCCCGCTTGGAGCCGGACATCGAGATGAATAATTAGAGGGCTTTTAAGCTCGACGTGCTATGATTATTTCACTTTGCTTGTCAAAAAAAAAAAAATCAATATAGAAAGATTAAGATTGACCCCTCTACAAAATATGGAGTTCTTGATCATGATGAGTTAGCACCCTTGCTAGTTGGAGGAGGGGGAGGAGGAGGAGGAAGGGGAAGATTATGAAACAGTGGAAGTAGTTCCTTCTAAATTAAGATTAAATCAACGTTGGTATAAAATCCATGGTTAGGGAGAACAATGAAAGAGAATATTAAGTTAAGTATATGGTCATAATTAATAATATCAATTATTAAATGTAATTATGAAATTTGGATCCCTCCCAAGTCCCATTGGATTTTTTAGGGTCGGGTGATCTTTCTCGATCTAAAAAAAAATACCTGAAATTTATGCGCGATTGAAAATGCAAAATTTTTTCGGGTCGGTCTTGGTCTATTCGATTTTGAATTTTTTATTTTTCGGTCTTATCCTTTCGCCGATATGTACTAAGGCAAAACTATTTCGGAAAGGAAGTAAAATTGTTATTTTTTGAGTTAAACCAAACGAAAGCAAAAACATCAGGGCAGGACAAATCAGTTCACCCTCCGATCTCCTTGGTGGACGGGGAGCAGCAGCTCGTCCCATCGGCCGGTGCAGCTCCGCGGGCACCTTGGTAATGGAGGTGGAGCGTCGGGGGACTTCTCCTCCCGAGACAGAGTGCCACTCTCAATCCATTGAAGGTAAACTTTAGAACCGTTCTCTCAACCCTACTCTTCCTTCCCTCATTCTCCATCCACACGGAGCACTCCCTAGTTCTATCCTGGGGACATCTCGGACGCTGCTGCTGCTGCAGCAGAAATATGTCCATCCCAGCTACGACTGGCTGTTCCGATTTGATCTTTGGTCCTTCTCAAACTCAAGTTCTTTTTTTTTTTTATCACTTGAAGGTCTTTGTTGTTTTTTTAATATATAATTATGTTATCAATTCTTGAGGTGCTTTTTTGGGTGAAATTTTTTTTGAGATGTTTCATGTTTGTAATAGTTATTTTGTGGATAATGACCCGTGGCTTTTCCTTGATCCTTAGATTAAATTGGGAATCTTGTGTAGTCTGTCGGATGTCTTAGCTTTTTGGGGGTAGAAACCCGTTCCTCTTACAAAACATGGGTCCCTCTTAATTGTTTAATATAGGATTTTCTTGTACTCTGAACAAGAGACAATGAGTAATAGTCTGTAACTTCTTTCTAGTATTTCATCTTTGCCTATTTGAAGCATGACTCTGATATTGCAGATCTTATGTGGCTGTAACCTGAATTTCGAAATGAGCAATCTGTAGTTTTGTTTGTGGCCGATGCAATCTTTAGTTTGTAAGGGGCAGGCCAACTAAGAAATCTATTTAACTTATTGACATTTGAGATGTTCTTCAGCTTTCCTGTTTGGATATACTGATCATAAACAGAAACCTCTCTCTCGGCAAATAAGTAATGCACAGATTTTGTTTTCTCTGCAGATGGCATTGACAATGACAGACTTCGAGAAGTTATTAATTGTGATCTGTTAGGTTTTGATGATTGGACTTCCCTTATTTCTGATGTAGAAGAAATGTCACCTGTGAGTTCCAGCGTTCACAGTTTAGTTTTGTGCAAGTATTTAAAGTAACATGTATGCCATTCAGTTCCTGCAATGGATGCCGTGCCTTACTGTTTAAATGGTGGGTCAAGACACGGTGTTGATTCCCTCCAATTCTCAGAGTTTGGAAAAAGATGTTGCCTTCAGAATTGCTGCAGCTTTTATGAATAGATTTATTTCAAAAAATGTGATCTGAGTATTTTGTGAGTCTTTGCCTCCTTTACTCTGTACTGTATGAGGTATTTGATTTTTAGTTGACCAATGGACTTCTCAGATCAATAATTAAACAGTGATTGCTTCCTACCTATTATATCTTAGTTCGATTCTTTGAAATTTAGATGGGATACTGAATCAGGAAAGTATCTTCTCAAAGAAAAATAGAACTATTCTAATAAGAGGCGCTTATAAATGACACTTTGTTTCTAGTATATAAAATTAGATTATATATTCTATTCTATTGATCAAATATTAGAAAATTTAACTCTCTTTAATAGAAAATTATAGGCATGGAAACTATAAAGAATATCAGTATTCTTTTACGAACATTGATATTCTTTTGTTCAATTCAGTTTAAATAATTGTGGTCAATATGGTAAGTTAACATCTAAATTGTAAAATGTTATATATAGAAATAGATAAAGAAGTGACTTAATACCAGCAAGGTTCCATTGAGGCAACGGCTCCCATTTTCAGTGTCCTTAAGAATAAAATTTTGATAATATTGAATTGATATATTTATCCTGCAAACTCTTTAAAATTGTTGCATATTAGAAGACTCCTCTCCCTCAACTATCAATGGAACTACAGGCAGGTTCTCTTTGATAGGTTTGGGTGTTAACACTGATGTACTATTTGTTTTAATCTATAACAATATGCAGGAGAACTTAGAGAGACTATCCTTGGTGTACGACTCTTTCTTGTCCAAGTTCCCTCTGTGTCATGTTTACTGGAGGAAGTATGCTGATCACAAGATGAGACTGTGTGGCACTGACAAGGCCGTTGAGGTATTTGAGCGAGCAGTGCTTGCAGTGACTTATTCTGTTGGCCTCTGGGTCGACTACTGTCAGTTCGCTTTATCAGTTTTTGAGGATCCTGATGATGTTCGTAGGTAATATGAAACTCAGTGTGAGAAACTTTGATCTTCTCTGTAATATAGGATCTGCCATTTAAAAAAAAAAACCTAATGTCATCTTTGTTAAGAAGAAATGCTTATGGAATGAATTTATTTCTTTACACGTTAATCCAATTTTACATGGCTATGCCTTTCCATGCCAGTTCCATTCCACTCTACCAGTTGCCTAGGTTCTTCTCTCCTAAAATATTTTTTCCCTGATGTGTTGAACATGATATATCTAATAAACTCTTTTTAATTCATTTTACTCAGAACTTGATTAATTCTTCTTTTATCATTCTTTGTAATCTTCACAGATTGTTTAAGAGGGCCATATCTTTTGTCGGTAAGGACTATTCATGCCACTCCTTGTGGGATAAGTATATTGAATTTGAGTTCTCTCAGCAGTGCTGGAGTTCCCTGGCCCAGATTTTTATCCAAACTTTGAGGTTTCCAACCAAAAGGTTACATCATTATTATAGAAGGTATTCTGTCCGTGTTGCCTCTGCAGATGAACTGTATGAACAAGAGAATCTTTTGGCTTTAGATTTAAAAATGGGATCTTCTTTAGAGCATGGCTGTTCCAATCTGTAGTGCAGAAGCAAAATGGCACGCTTTTAGTAGGTTTTCTCTTTCTTTCTTTTTTGTTTTGGGATAAGTAGGGTCACCCTTTTATTTTTTCGTTCTACACAAATGAAAGAAAATGTAAAATAAATGATTCAAGTGGATTATCTTTTCTCAACGGATCATGGGGCATTGAAAACTGCTAAGGTCAATTATGTAATAAGTTGCTGCTCATAATATCTAGGACTTGAGTGCACTTGTTGGAGTACCCTGACAATGATCTTGAGCCCTAGACATTTTTTATTCTAGGAAACAATACATGAGGATGAATCTTTTGCAAGTGGCTGGTTCTACCACATATCCAACTAGTTCGGCCTGCTTCTTTTGGTGTTCTGGTAGTTATTGATCTGGATCCACTGGGCCCTTGGTTTAACTCAGGAATGTCATGAATCTGGATATCTAGTTTTACAAAGAAATGGTCGTAGCAAAATTTTCATGTCACTTATGTGTATATGTTCTCCAAAGCTATATTGTTCTCTTTTATATCAAACAAGGATATAATAAAGTAGTGGAATTTAGGTTTGCCTAGTCTGTTTGTTTGACAATGTGACATAATTTATGGGTCATTTTTATATGTTTCTTGTGCTTTGCTCCTTTCAGCTTGGAGAAGTTGGTTGCCATTTGGGAAGAAGAGATGAAATCCCAATGCTCTGCCACAGAACCTAAGCCAGAGGTGTACCTTGATATTGAATTGCAAGCATCAAACAATGATAAAGAAACTTGTGAGATTATTAGAAAATTATTGGACTCCTCAGATAGTCATACAAGGTCAAGGGAGCTGCAGAAATACAAAGTTATAGGAGAACAAATATATAAGAGTTCATGTCTCTTGGATGAGAAAGTTCTCTGCTTTGAGTCTAATATTAACAGATCCTATTTCCATGTGAAGCCACTGGACACAGCTCAATTAGAGAACTGGCATAAGTATTTGGACTTTGTGGAGGGGCAAAAGGATTTTGACTGGGTAAAGCTTTCTCCCCCCTTTTGTGGCCTTTGAGTTCAACTAGAATGCATACAATTTTCCATAGGCTTTATTTATTTTAATTGCAGGGAGTTAAACTTTACGAGCGGTGCTTGATTCCTGCTGCGAATTATTCTGAGTTTTGGATGCGTTATGTGGTCTACGTGGAAGGTAAAGGAGGAAGAGAAATAGCAAACTTTGCCTTGGATCGTGCAACAAAAATTTTTCTGAAGGTATATTCTTCTTCAAGGACCTAGAGTTGGCATTTTTTTCATGAAAGGTGGGAAGGGGTTCAGCGGGGCAGTGCATAGCTTGTAATCTATCAATTTCTTGACACTGTTACTAGTATTTGCTGAAACAATGAAAGTATGTTACTCATAACAACAGATCCTAAAGTTTTTTTTTATGTAACTGGTTTTTATCAACCTCTAAATGCTTTTTAACTTAGAGAAAAATTTTGAATATTAAAATTTGTGTAGCATGTCTGTTGTCGCTTTCTTCTATACTTATAAAATTTGTGTGGTATGTTATTTTTATTTTATAGTTTTGGAATATAATTTGTGGCAGATGTTTTTTTTTTTTACTTTTATTTACTTTGTTTCTAAATTAGTGATTGTGATGATGCATTCCAAAAGCAGTTTCTTGAGAAGCGAAGTGATTTTCTGAGTTGCATAAGTTGTACTATTAAGTAAGAACAGTACTGTTTCGAAATATCACTTCCTTCATAAGCTAATTATGTCAGCTGAAGCATGTTGATATTGATATATGTCCAATCACCTTTATTTCAGAAGCCCTACTGAAAATGATCATACAAATCTGATCAACTAAGATCTTTTATCCTCTTCATAAACTTTCAAGTATTTTGTCAGATGAGCTCCTTTCACTTTGAAAGACAAAAGATTGCTTCTTTCTTCCTTATAGAATCCTTATGCTGGATAATTGTTTATTTATAGACATCTGATGACCCTTATACAATGTTATTACAGGATGTACCCATGATCCATTTATGCAGCGCCAGGTTTAAGGAGGCAAGCAGGGACATAATTGGTGCTCGAGCTGCCTTGCTTCAGCTTAAGACTGAATTGGACGATAACTTCATTGACAATACTATAATAAAGGCTAGCATGGAGAAACGCTTGGTAGTGGATCTAATCAAGTGCCATGAACCCTGAAAGTAAGAAATTATATTGGTTTATTGATATATATTTTTTCATTTTTTCAGGGAAACCTTATAGCAGCTTCCAACGTATACCGTGAAGCCATTGATAGGGCCATGTCAAAGGAGGAGCTAAATTTGCTTCCCACTTTATATGTGCATTATTCTCAGCACTTATATGTGGTAATTTCGGCAAATTAACTTTTTGTTCGATAGGATGAATTGAGCTTGTGAACAGGCTTACACTAACTGCTGTTTTTAGGCAAAATATTGCTAGTAAATATCATTCTTAGCACTTATAAGCAAAAAATAGCTAGTAAGCATAATTTGTATTATCTTCTATCTGATTAGTCATAATGCACAAAGAAGCTACCATCAGTGGTTTGTTTGTCATCTACAGACAACTAACCGTGCGGTTACAGCAAGAGATATCTTGATAGAAGGTATCAAACATATGCCTGGTTGCAAATTGCTGTATGAGGTACTATGCTTATATTATTTTCCTTTGACTCTCCAGCATTAAATTTGGATTGGTTAGCATAATGTTTGTATGGGCTTTCTGGTAAAGTTCCACCCATTGGACAGCCATCCTGCCTCAAATTTCTATTCAATGGGATTAGTTTCATCAACAAGGTGCTTTATATGCTAGGGAGGCTAATGATGTGAGAGTTGTACCTTATTTTGGCATCCAACAGGTCTATTATCATTATGCAGGAATTGATCAAATTTGCAACAACTCATGGTGGGCGGGAGCACATAGATGTGGTTGGAAGCGTTGTTGCTGCTGCTTTGTCTACAATCCCGGGTGAATTGCAGGTTTTAGATTCAACTGATCAGAAGTATATATCAAACTTATATTTAAAGGTCAGACACTTGAACCATCTGAAACTATTTTCTTGTGAAATTTTTGCCCACTTCCTAACTTGATGTTCAGATTTCATTCTACAATTCAAAGCACTACTGGTAGAAAAATAATCTATTTTGTAAAAGAAAGCTTGGTTACTTTTCCTTTCTGGGAAATTTCCATTTGTCTCTTCTTCCCACCTCAATGTTAAGATTTTACACTAACTTGATGTTCATATTCGGCTCTGTGAATATCCTGGATTACCCTTCAAAGAAATGTTATGACCCAAATTATCTTATAACATTCATTTTGACTTTTTTTTCATTTTTTTACTGTAATTTCTCATTAAAAGGTAACTAAAAGCCAAGAGTTTCCTGATTTTCCTGCATTAATCATAATATCTCTCAGTATATGGCTTATCCATTCGTTGAAGCTTGAATTGACAGTTTTTTCTTCTTCTTGTTTTTTTTTTCAATTTATTGATGTACTTATATTACGCTCCACATATTAATTTTGGCAGTTTGTTAATCTTTGTGGGACAATTGATGACATAAGGAATGCATGGAATCAACATATGAACATATTTCGACATTGTCTACGAGCAGCAAATGTAAGCCCACAAACAGTGACAAAAACATGGAAATCTTTATTGGAAAGAAAACATAAAAGTTGTGCCAGCAGTCCTCAGTCAATTGGTATACTGTCCAAGGAGCGATCAGTGCCTGAAAATGCTACTTTTTCACCCAAATCACTATCAGTGAGTAATGATTCATTAGAGAAAGGTCACCATGCATCAAATAAGTCATTGAGGCAATCGATGGAAAATGATGCTGTGTCAGTTCAAGGTCCTGAAAATATTTTTGAAGATAATGCTAGATCAGAAGAAGATCATGTTGTCGATCTGGAACATCTGCCAGATGCTCTTGAAACACTTCCCCCAGATCCTGCAAGAGATGGACCTTCTCGTTCAGTCTTGCAGGGACCTCATGAAATAGAAGATCTGAAAGAGCTTTCTTTGTCTAATCGGGTTATATGGCGAGGGGATGTTGCTGAGATTGGGTGTAGCCCACCGAGACAGGCCTCAGATCGAGCTGAAAGTCAACACCAAACTCAAGAACATGGTCCATTTGAATCACGTTCTAGATGGCATCAGAAGAATCATATGGACCGGGCTCAGCGGGACTTCAGATTTGGGTCAGGCAGACACTTACGGAGAACACATCTCCATCAGCAGCTGAATCCTCCTCAACCACAATACCCTCTTACAGAAACAAGACACACTACATTTCCTCCCCCAAATCAACAAACTCAGTCAGTAAATGATGCTGGCAATCAGTTCCAAGTCTGGCCTACGCTAAATTACAACTTCACTCCAGGGTATCTGGGGCAAGTGCCTGCAGGAAATGGGATGCGTCCTCATGTTCAGTCGCCAGACTATTCTTCCCTGCAGGGCAGTGAGCAGAGTGGGGGAAAGTTACAGAGCAGCCAGACATATTACAGTCAGATGTGGCAATATTATTACTATTACCAGCAGCAACAAAATTTTCTTCAGCAGCAGATGCAGCAGCTGCAGCGGACACAAGCTCAACTTCAACAGCAACTGCAGAGTCCCGAGTACCAGACAGTCTCTCAGCAGATTAATCAACTGCAGCAGCAGCAACAGCATCTCTATCAGCTGCAGCAGCTGTTGTATCAGCAGATGCAGCAGCAGAAGCAGCCGCCTCTGCAGCAGCAGCAGCAGCAGCCAGCGCCACCTCTGCAACAGCAGTCTCTACCGCAGCAGCAGCAGTTGAATGTTGCCTTGCAAGTTCCACAGCAGGATCTGCCTTTCTACACACAGTCACAGCAACTTCCGGAGCTGCAACAATCATTTCAGCAACAGCGATTAGACCAGTCGGATAAGCCTCAAGTTCAGCAAGATCAGGTGTCAAAGCAGCAGCAGCAAATAATTGAAGAGGAAGAGCTAGAAGAGGAGCAGGAAGTCAAAGATCACCAGCCTCAATGTATTCCATGAGGTGAGACTCAAGGCTAGATTTTAAAGTTTCCTCTTAGATCCACTCGATTACAGTTATAAGCTCCCATAATTGTCAAACAAGATGAACTATAGAAAGCAGTAGTTGTAAAAGAGTATATATTCTTCTTAGTGCTGTCTAGCTTTGGTTATCATTATATGAGATATCTGGCAAGGAAAAGGTTTTTGCCCATACTTATATTTTTGTTGGACCCTGATGTAGTATGGGTGCAACCATTTTTTTCTTCAAGTTTTTAGCTGCCAGCAATGTTCTGAATTTTTTGTCACCTATCTTATTGTGAATTGTGCTGGAATAAGCCTACTGACAAATGAAGCATGGCAGATGGACTTGAATTGAGTTTAGTTGGATGGAAAGCAAGAGCTCATGTTTGCTGAGTTAGTCAGATAGCATATTCCTGAGCCAGCAAATCACCATGGATCTAGTGTTAGAATTAACAGGTGACCTTTTTCTTAGATCAAGCAAGGGTTCGTTTGTGCTCCTGAACACGTGGTGCTGAGAGGGTGACTATATTGCGCTAGTGCACTCAAGTTTATTCCCCTGCAAACATAGTGTCTGTGCAGCAGGCAGCAGTCACCTTTTGTTTGGAGTCAAGATAGCCCGATATGGGTGGCAGCAGAGGAGGTCTGAAGATTAATGTTCAGAATCTGTATACAAATAAGGATTTTAAGTATTTCTGACTCCACCCAAGCACTAGAAAACAAGTTAGCTTTCAAGAAATTACTGTTCCCATAGGTAAAAATGTTCTGAGCAAGAGCAATTACATGAAACTGAGCCATGGTCTTATGTCATTGCTCTGTATGGTTCACTGCAGCTTATCTCAGGATTCTGATAGATCTGTTGCATCTGCTTTGTCTGTTTGTATCTCCCAAGAGTCTGAAGACAATCTCTTTGGATTTGGACATGCCAAAGCTGCCCAGATTGAGAATATGCAAAGTTAGATCTGTACGATTCAGAAATGGGAGCTTCGATGGAGTTCTGGTCCATTTGATGGGCTCATCTTTTTCTTTTTGTGGGAAGTGTCTGGAAGCAGGAACTGAGGTTGCAAAAGGGTTGGTTGTTTCTTCGACATAGTATATGGCACTGAATTGGAAACCAGCAATTTCCGATGGTTGAACGAGCTCCTATTTACATGCTTGATCTACAGGTTTATAAATTCTCTCTCTGATTGGAATGCAATCTGCACCATTTGCCTCCTAGATTGTTCCTCATCATGCATTACTTATGTGATAAATATTGGAGACTGCTCATCTTGCCTTGAGTGCCAAGATTTTTTCTGAAGAACGAATTCAGGAGCAATATCTGATGAGATATGATATGGCAAGCAGAAACCTTCCATACTTAATTCATTTGTCAAGGAGTGCAAATGTCCTGGAGTGAAGTCGTCACCATATCGGACAGAACTATTTTGCAGGACAGTTCTTCCATTGCATTTTCATAGCTCTTTCTACTTGACTTTGTATAATGCAACATTTTGACAGGCATTGGCAGTTGAATCGAGATCAATGTTCTTCACCTTTCCCAAAGGGAAAAAAAAAGTTTTCAATTTGAATCTCAACCAAAACATCACGGGTTCAGATTTGGAGTCGCAACTAGTTCAGGGCGATGCGAGCTGTGCAATTTGGCTTCTATCGACTAAATATATGATTAGCTATGCTGCTAGCCTCGCCCTTGATTCTACTTTCCTTTTTCTTGGCATTTTTTGAATTCGTGTTCTTGATGTACATTTTTTGAAGTCTTCTTCGCCTCAAACGCAGATTTCCCTGAAAGGAGAAACAAGAGGGAAACTAGTTCATCAGACATTCTTCTTACTGCCCAGGGACGGACAATCACGGAGAGATAGGAAGCGCCAAGCTCACAGGAAGTTGCAGTAACAGCCTCATCATGTACGAACTAGCCCTCCAGATATTTTCAGCCTCGAAGATTAGCTGGGCAGGCACCCGATACCATGGTGGAAGAATGGAGGATTCGATATCGAGAGGGCACCAGAGTAATTCGATCAAGCGCGAGATGCTGATCCTGGTTGCGATTTGTATGGCGATCTGCATACCCAGAGGACGCGGATAAGAGGTATATTCTTCGACACGAAAAGGGCGGTTGTGACATGGAGGGAAGGGGGGTGGGATGGGGGCCGCCGGAGTGTTCGCCTTCCGATGATGCGACTCATCGGGATAAATGGATGCGTGAGGAAGGGGAAGATTGAGGGTGGGGAAGAGGATGGCTTTTGTCTCGCCACGGCATCACTGACCTTGTCTTCCTGTCCCTCTAGTATTCATCTTATAAAATATTTGTATTTATTTTTATTAAATTAATGTATAAAATTATTTATCCTTCTATTTTCCTTGTCTCAATTTGTATACTCGGAATTTTTTTGGCACACGTACGTGTGTAAACTCGGAAAATCTCATATTTCTCATGATCATGAACCGATCCCACTCATAATTTTTCATACGTAAGTCTCTTAGCTTCACTTGCGATTTCGAATTTGATAGAATTCAATGGCATCATAACAGAGATGAATTTCATAATCATCTCAACTCACGCGGGATGCTAATAGCAAATGGTTGATTACAACGACAGACACATGCATTCTGCTTAGTCAGAACACATAGTGACTGTGGAAAGAAAGGTTCATCTTGACTGAACCGTTTGGAGCTCACAGTTCGTTTTACAGTTTACTAATGCATAGAGTGACTCCATTCCCAGGCTCAATAACCAATCTAAATGCCGGGGAATGCCTGTAGTTTCTTGAAAGAGAGAACCGAAATCTCGATAGGATGAGGGATAGGATCACCTTCAGCTCCACCATCGCAAAGTGCTGCCCTGCACAGGTCCGTGGTCCCAGGCCGAATGGGATGTACGCCTGGGCAAAACTACAGGCGCCGGATATCCCACCGGAGAACCTCCCTGGGTTGAACTCCATAGCATCAGGTCCCCAGATCTTGGGATCTTGGTGTAGAATGGGGATTGGGATTTGGATCACTAACCCCTTTCGGATAAAGATTTTCTTGAACTCGAAGTCGTTGTGTGCCTCTCTCATGACGAATGAGGCTGGTGGGTACAGACGTAGCGTCTCTTGAATTACCGTGTTCAGCTAAGAATTTGACATTGAAAGAACAATATTAGATCATATGTTGGTTCTCAGTCTTACCATTTAGTGGAAGAAAATAATGGAAGCGTGTGGTGTGCTCTGACCTTACATAACCTGCTCTGCTAGCGTTAGATCAACATACTATGACAAAGTTAGGGATGTACGAGGAAAGAACTTACTATTTTGAGGCCCCGGAGTTTGTCTGAGTCGATAATTTGATCGTCCCCGAGAACAGCCAGCACTTCATTACGAGCTCGATCTTGCCACTCAGGATATGCCGCTAACAGAACCAAGCTCCACGATGCTGTGATGGCAGTAGTCTCATGACCAGCGAAGTACATATTCTTGCAGTTATCGACAATGAACCTATCGAGGGAGATATGTGATGGCAGGCTTTCATTTTCACCAAATCCCTTCGCACCCTCGAGTATCATTTGCAGCAGGTCCTTCTCATCCGGCACCTCATCTCGTAGTTTCACGACCTCTAGTATCTTCAAGCGGATCTCTTTCTCGAGCTTCCACATCTCTCTGTTCTCTTTGGTGGGCAAGTATCTGCTAGTGCCCAAATCAGAATCTTAGTAGCTGTGGAGCTGAATGTACGACAATTTCTGAAGCAAGCCCGCGAGATGATATCCGCCGAAAAGCTCCTCAAATCCCCATCGATATTGATCTCCGCAGATCCTCCCTCCGCTTCCTCGATTTTACTTTCCCAGGAACTCAGCAGCAAATTCGTGGACTCCACCATTAGACTCAGCATCCCCTGATGAGTTGCACAAACATAAGCTCATGTTCGAGCTCGATTCCCAAGATGACACACTCAAGCTTACACATGAATTGGGTCCGTCATTTCAAGCATCAAGACAATAAATACCTTGACCTTGTCGGGGTATAACTCGGGAGCGATGATCTTCCTCTGGTGCGCCCAAAGTGAGCCACTTGACGAGAGGATGCCTTCACCAAGCAAAGGCCCCCGATCTTTGGTTAGATAGGATGGCTTCCCGAGGCTCAACGAAGTGCACGAGCTCAACTCCTTCACCATCTCCGCATCGGTTACGCTTAACAGATGTATGTTCCCCATGGAGTACATGAATAGTGGCCCTGTGACAAGCGGAGACGCATATCCATGTTCAAGAAATGGAATCAACTACATATTTTCTTTCAGTATATATGTATGCACCATCATGTCACGAAACAACATTGAGAAAAGAACGAAGAGAGAAAGAGATTTTCTACCGTGTTCATTCCTCCACTGTTCCAGGTGCGGGAAAAGTACAGAAGGCCAACAGTGTGAGAGACCAGTCCGCAGCTCCTCTTGCTTGGGCTGTGGGCCCATCCCTGCGGGCTTGGCGGCGCCACCCGGCTGCTTGCCGATGGCGATTCTCTTCATGTCGGGAATGTTACCCAAGAGGAACGAAGAAGGGGCCGGCCCTCCGATTCCCTGCCTCCGGAGGCATGACCTCAGCCTCCTCGGCCTCCACACAAGCGCGTCCAGTACACGCACCGCCACCACCACCAGGCCGCCCAGCACCACCTTCAGAAAGATCTCAGCCGCCAGCGCCACCATGAGAGGCACCTTGCTCTTCCCTTCCCACAGCTGCTTCGGGTGCTACATACTATAATGCAACTAGTGAAGTGCATATATCTAGATATATATATATATATATATATATATATAAAACGTAAACATGGGTAAACAAAATTACTAATGAAGGTCGAAACCCGAAGCGGAGCGTGTGCTGGACGCGGCACTGATGAGGCCGAAGCATCATTCGTATTAAAAGCTATTTAAAAAAATTATCTTTAATTAATTGATCATTAAATTTTTAATACCTAAAATACCATTTCTTTTAATTTTAAATATAAATATAGTAAAATGCAGCTGTATTACGTACGCATATATCCACTATATATATACATCTATATCTATATAATTTTTGTCTCATATTTAAGACTAATATTTTCCCTTAAAATACCTTCATATAGATCTAAGCAATCCTTGTTTCTCGAGCTTGTCCTTTAACTGGGTTAAATTTAACAAGCGGACAAATGGGTAAGTTTTGTTCTTATTATAAGATACTGGGGCAATTAGATACATAAAGTGAATCAAATTCAGACAACCTAACTTATTTAATTATTTTTTTTTATTTTTGGGAACCCATGATGGATCGATCCACAGAAATTTCCAGTTGGCGGATGATGATGCATGAATAATGCAAGATCTCCATAATTGGTGTCACTGTTATGACATGTTGATATAGGGCACGGTTACACATTATCTTGACAGAGTTCATTAGAAATACTAACTCAGAATTAAAGCAAGCATACCATTGATTATAATTATAATTTTTATTTTTTTAATAGGGATTATCTTCGAAGATTGCAAGCTCAATTCTGGAAAATGACATGCTAAAGGACCTCAGTACATCGTTTTGAAGTACTAATGCTGCCAACCCCAACAATCAATCCAGATGGGACACAAATTGATGGGTAAGATGAAAGTAATTACTATTGATTTATGGATTTAATCACTTGAGAATTCTAATTGGGCTGAAAATTTACTCAGCATGTGTATCTTGAGTGAGTTCCACCGAATCAGAATGCCAACTTTCTTGCCGATTTTTTTTTTTTTTTTGCACCACGCAGAATCACAAGCCAGCGGAAGTGGGATAAAGAAGTTTTAGCATTTTAGGCAAACTGAGGAAAATTACTTCAAAGGAAAATTGGAATTTGGAACCAAAATTAAATGAGGTAATAGACCAACGTTTAGTTATTATTATTATTATTATTGGTAAGGTGCTGGGTCAGGATTGGGAGGATGACGAGGAGGCATCCGAGTGCTCAAAAAACATTTACATCAACCCTTGTATGCAAATCTGTCGAAAGCTGGTCCGACCCGAAAGTACGTGAATATAATGATGTGGTAAGTGGATTGTTGGAGGTGAATTATTCTAAACGTAATATGAGTGCAGTAGACAATTAAAAATTTCAAATTAATTTATGAATGTTTATTGGATTCTATATAGTAATTAATTATTGATTCTAACATGCCTTTTTTTTTTGTTCGGGGGTGGGTGGGGTTGTCAACATTCATGTTAACATACCAAAGCATCAACTCTGATATTTTTTTTAAAAATTTGATACGAATTTTTTTTTGCATTCGACTCAAATAGTAATTATATACCGTTTATCAAATTTAGAATGTCATTTGTTTTTCTGTCAAGTTACTCTATGCAGAGTTGTGCCACATTACTGTCACGTAATATACTGTTAGTTACGTTAGTAAAATTAATATACAATGTAGGACAATGAAAGGAAAATAGTCACCATACTAAAATTAATAAATAAAATAAAATAGATATTTGATTGGGATATAAAAAAATTTCGTGTTAAATTTAAAAAATTGGTTAAATTCTATATTTAATTAACATGATGACCTCATCTAAAATTAATGCACTTTGTTTTTATAGTAATAATGACAATGGCACTTTTTGGTTACAATTTTATTGTGCTCAACTTTTATATGTTATCTCAGTCAATTTCTCTTCCCCTAGCTATGGAACATTTGAGATTCTATCTTTTCCCCCCTTTATTAGCCGAGACCCAAATTGCACCCATGCCTACTTGCACAGCCAGGAGATGAAAGCACTCATCGAGACTAATTCACACACTCGTACAACTTTGCACTAGAATTTAACAATTAGTCGTGATGGAATATGAACAAGATTTCATTTTCCATTCTTCTCAATTCCATACTATGAAAATCTGTGCTTTGAAGATACATCCAATGCCAGCTCAAGCTCGAACCTAAATTAGTGAATCTAATATGCACAGAATTCTCTGGATAGATATCATGAGGGCTTATTATACTTGTCCAAAGCAAATGCCACGTGCATTTAAGGGTCTCTTGCCCTACTGCCACATGAATCCATGCTCATCATCTCTGACTCAAGACGACTCAGCCCGAAAAAGGAGAAGGTGAAAATGGCCATTTATTCTACTTGGACTTTCACCTCCTTGCTTATGTGCTGCCCCCTATCGATTCTTCAATGTGTAATCAGTTCATCGGCCGCAAGCCCGGCACTCGGCAGTCAAGCAACCACAACAGCAAATGACCTGTTTAATGGAATATGAAAGGGAACTCGCGACCCGCCGCTTTGCTTCGAGACCATACGCTTCATCCCTGAGGCAGCTCGGGCACGGAGCCTGGAGTCCCTTGTGCGGATCAGCATCGACTTCGGCCGCTCAAAGGGCGCGCGGAGACCCTCAAGTATGTCCACTCCCTAGTCCCGGCCGCGAAATTCCCCAGGCTCAAGGAAAACTGCAAATCATGCGCTAAAGATTACGCCGACGCTATCAGCAACCTTGAGGATGCCCAGCGGAACCTGAACGGCCACGACTACACGGGAGTCGGGGTCAAGGCGACCGCTGGCATGTCCCTGGTGGAAGACTGTAAGGACAGCTTCAAGAATCCGCCCACGCAGGATCCCTCCGAGCTCCCTGGGAAGAACAAGCATTTCAACATGCTTTGTCTTATCTTTCTGAGGACAGCTAACTAGCTAAAGTGAAACAATGTGTTTATAAACTTTACTTCCCTAAAATTAATCATTTGCCCATCAGAGTAGTTTTGCCATCTCAACTTGCTGGGTCTCTTCGTTCTTGGAGCCTTGCCTTGCTTGTGCTTTACTGTATTATAAGTCTTAGTAACAGCAAAATCTAACAACCTGTTTTCAAATTTTCTGTTGTTCTCTTCGATACAAAGCTTACGTTGCCCTGATAAACCTCTTATCACCATCTGTCAGGATAGGAATTAATGCAACTTCTCTATGTAATTTCCCCTCGTGGCCATGTTGAACTAGCATTCTCTTCATTTTGATTTGCTGCAATCAAAGTTCCTTCAAGAGTGTACTAATATTTTGATCTCTCAATTTGTCAAGCATTAACTCTTAATAACCTAGATTTGAAAATTTCTCAATTCAGTCTAAATATTTACATCCCGTCCAATACATAGTCTTTCCATTATATCCTTCATTAGAAATCTGACATGCATTATTGACACATCGCTAACATGTCATTGATGTGTCATCCCAACACAAAAGATTTCCATCACATGATTAAACGCAACAACTCAAGTGTCATACAAAATTTTCAAATTTAGATTCTCTGACAAATTTAAGGATTAAAGGTTCATGCCATGC
Organism: Sonneratia caseolaris; assembly: GCA_900006705.1. Taxonomy (NCBI): domain Eukaryota; kingdom Viridiplantae; phylum Streptophyta; class Magnoliopsida; order Myrtales; family Lythraceae; genus Sonneratia; species Sonneratia caseolaris. The sequence goes on along the minus strand of CXYZ01009481.1, from coordinate 561,956 downwards.
CACTCTTGTTTAAACCATCAAAATTTCTCCATCTTGAACCTCACCATCGATGTGTTCGAGATCAAATTACTCTCTGATACAGGTTTATTGTGAGTGCATAGACTTGCATCGAGATCTGAAAATTTCAGTATTATCACAGAGAGAATCGAGAGGGAGGAAAAAAGATATATGAATACCTAAATTATGTGGCAAAAGACTTGGCTATAGGGCAATGTCGAATCCCACCACAGATTACACTTCACGAGAGACTCCCAGTCCCATCCCTAGTCCCCATTAAACATGCATTGAAAAAGAGTCTCGATTCCAATTCCTCAAATTCTCATGCTCTTATATTATCAAGACTTTCAAGATCATTCTTTTATACACAAGACTCGATTTTCTCTTTTATAGACATGTTACCAAAAAAAATTTGTCCTTCTTCTCTCCTAGGAAAATATCCCAATTTGATTCCGATGAGATCATGCGAAATCATGAAATTTCTATATCCAAAACTAGCAATAGACATGGCGTGGCTAGTACTACGCCTCAGCCGCATCATTTATACTAAGAAGCATTCTACTTGTGCCATGGCACTGACTAGATAGGGCTTTCCGACTCTGTGTCCCTTTATTGTCAATTCCCACCTCGTTCAGCTTGGTCTTTGGATCTCTCAATTTTTCATTTCGATGCAGGACAGTTGTAACAAGTGGCAGGCGACTCGTCTAGACCTACGTTGCCAAACTCATCAAGTGGTAGATCTCCCGGTGACCTCATTTCGAGGGTGATGTCTTTGATGTTACCACTAGTGTTATTACAAGTGCAATTCAAACCGGTTCAAAACAGGCATTGAACTGTTAAATCTAATTATGGTTCGACCTGTTTACTTAACTTGATAATCCAGTTATAGGTCACGATTCAGATGAATATGAACTGACCCGCAACCATTCATAAAATGGCCGGTTAAGGGTTCGGCTGATTTGGCTCACGAACCGTCCATCTTTTTATTTTTTAAAAAAAATTATTTAAAATAAATATTGTATAAAAATGCTAGTTTTTTTTTAAAACATGGTTGCTTTCGATTTTAATTGGTGGATAATATTTTGATTTAATTGGATGAAGAGTGTTTTGATTGAATGCGCACCCATTTGTATTAATAACTTGATTGGTGAATAATATTTTGATTTAATTTGGATGAACAGCAATGGCTCATGACCAATCCAAATTCCATAATTATATTAATAATTTATTTTATTAATTACAATTGTGTACTTTAATAATCACTTTCCCTGTTTATTTTCTTAATTATAGACTTAATATTAGCATTGATTAATCTTCTAGTTTTACTAAATTTTGTTAGGGTTTATTTACTATTTTTTAGTTTCTAGTAATTAAAAAATTAGTGTTTTTCATCTTTTATTTAATGTTTACACCACATCAGATATTCTCTTGTTATTTTATAACTACCCGAAATTAGTATAGCTCCTCAACTCTTTCTAGATAATAATATTCTAATTATATTTATGTATTAAGAGTCAAAACTCGAAAAAACCATATGAAAAAATGGAATTTGTGATGGATGAATTTTTTTTATTTATTTCCTTAAGGTGTACCATAGTTTTTCATGAAAACATACCCAAAAAAGTTGGGGGACGATAATTTGTTTCTCGGGTCAGTAATCATTCTCTATTTTGAAAATTGAGATCGTCATCCACATATCTCGACCAAATAAGACTTTGATTAAACCAGCTTACTACTATTCTCTAATGTTGGGGTTTGGCTTTTTTTTTTTAAAAAAATCATTTTAAAGGAAATATAATCACGAATTTTGAGTAAATTTTATTTTCTACGGCAAACTTTAATTTTTAAATAAAATAACTATAAACTTTGTTTTTGAGTTCACCATTTACCATTCGTAACATTTCCCATCAATATTCATGATGGAAATATTTTAAAAAAAAGGTCATTTATGCTAGATGAAAATTACTAAAACAGCCCTCATAGAAAGCGATGAAAAGAACAAATGAGCCATCAAAATAAAGTTTATCATCATTTTATTCAAAAATTAAAGTTAATGATAGAAACTAAAATTTGCATGAACTTATGTGGGTTGCTTGCCCATGTATATATTTTTGTATTATAGTTTGGAGAATTAATTTTTATTCTTAAAGCCCATGAAAGACGGAAACGTCGCACATCAACCCATTTAGGTTGCTAAGCTGTCTACCACGAAGAATTGACCGTCGAACCAAATGGCAAACTTTTTTGAACTTAAAAAGACAATTACGTTGACAAATTAAAAAAAAATTCACACAATGTTTAATGGCCCCAATAAACGTTGGAGGTCAACATTATAGTTCTCTCCTAAATCTATCGAAAATCTAGCTATAAGATATTATAAGAGTGTCAAGCAATATAAAACATGTAAAATTTTGGACTCATTTTTCTCGTCACCAAGCTGCTGGGAAAGACGCATCAAAAGATAACCGGATGTGGGATGGATGAAATTAAACACAGGTGGGTCGATTTCTACGGTGTCCAGAGGAGTGGCTGGAAGAGATTTGCTGAGAAATTCATCAAGAGGCCGTGCAACCAAGCCGCGACAAGCGGCCCAATGCCAAGTTTGCAGCATAAATGTCAAATACACACTCATCCTACTTGTCCCGATCATGTTTAATATAGTGTGTTATCATGATACATCCTATAGATTCTACAGCCAGAACCGACCCATCACGATAGATGAATATAGCAACTCTTCCAAACTCATGGATCATATGGATTACCAGCCACCACTATCACTCACATTCCATGTCAACATCATTTTTAAATTTAGCATTAAATCAATGGTGCCCCATCCTAAGCAGACAACATCATCCCCTAATTATGGAAGCAACAAGTTCAAACAAGAGTGAAATGGGCATGACTTGTGTGAAAAACCAGTACATCTTCCGCCTCCCCTGTTGTGCATTGTATAATTTCACTTCAAAAGCGATCTTGTTAGATGCTCGCGTGCAGTGGCAAGTGCCTGACTTATTGTCTGCAAGAAGCATATTATAAAATGGTAGATCAGATATATAGAAGGGGATGACATTAATCATCTTACTGTCCAATTTTTACCATTAAGAAAGATTCCACTAACAAAAAGGAAAAAGATACCTGCTCTGATAAAGAAGCCCCAGCATCCATACTGTGACTTGCAACCTTGCCGGTGATTACATTGGCATCAGTTTCCAGAATAATTCTGCAGCAGAAGATTGGTGTTATGTCTAGGGGGAAGAAGTGACCAGAAGAGACAGTAGTAGTGATCAGTAGATTTCTTGACAAGAGTCTTTGATATTATCAAAGTGCAACCCAGACTTTTTAGACTGTTTAAGCAAGAAAAATGCAACCCAATAAAGAGACTCAGAAGATTAAACACAGAAAGAGAACAATACCCGCCATCAACAATTTCATCAATGCATAAGAGGATGAGATCTAAGTTCTCAAGTGCTTCCCTCTTGTCAACACTGCCCCTGCAATCAGACAAGACCAAGGGTATTCTCATTATTTATCACTCATGGTGAAAAATAAAATATTGACGCATCATTTGAATATGTATGCACAAATTAAAGTCTCATAAACACAGTATATTTTAATAAATATATGAGAAACCTCAAGAGAAGGCCGACTGCATCAAAGAATCCATTGAGCACACTAGCTAGGATGAGCTCATTCTCATCTTCTCCACCAGTAACAAAAAAGTGAAGGTCTTGAACAAACTTATAGACGACCACATTGTTCTCAAACATCGCTATCTCAGCTGTAGATCAAGAAGCAGTTTATAATCAGAAAACCCTTAGGGTCAAGAGAGAAATAAAGTTAATGTAAAAGGTGTACACGATAAAAGCAAGTAATATTGAAAAGCACATTTGGCAGATTATAACCGGAAATTGGGTTTGAGATAAGGCAATGGACGATGCAAATGCCCCACAACTTAGGCATTGAGACAATTGGATAATGATATAATCACTTGTATGAGGCTTTTACTCAGAGAGAGAGAGAGAGAGAGAGAGAGAGAACCAATTCAAGGATCAAATTTCATCAGAAAACAGTCAATATATTATGCTATTCATGGATTTTTCCATTTAATTTGCACTTTCAGAAGGTTCTGGTGCTCTCTCCCTCTCTTCCACCTGTTCAAAATTTTATAACAAATTTTGAGCAAAATCTGGTAATATAGAATTTAATGACACAATTATAGAATGCAAAGGCTCAGACTTGCAAGTCATTGGATAAAACTCAGGCATAAAGATGCAGGAAGCAACCTCAGATTTTTGGATGACAATAAAACTGTCTTCTTTTTTTTTTTCATACAGTTACCTTCTGTCCGGGCATTAGTCTTTTGTGTCTTGGTGAATACAGATTTCTCAAAAGCTTCCCTTGCAGCATTTGTTGGCCAATCATCTGAAAAATACTTGACAGCAACACGTTTTCCTTCCGAGTCCAGGAGCAGAATATTCTTCACTGAAGGGCACTTATCCTATAACCATCAATACAACTATAGTGAAGTGCTTGCACAAAATTTATCATAAAGATCTAAAATTCCCTACAATTATTAAACTGCTATTTCAAATGTCCAAGCAACAAGCAAGGTCCAGAAGTCTGTGATTATAAGTGAACTCCCCCTTACATACATCTAATGCCAGATGAAGCTTGTTTGAGCAAACTGCAGAGTAAAAAAAAAAATTTGTTCTAAATCAAGAGAATCAGTTGTTAGTGATTTGCCCTTTCTTTTTCCTTTTTTTTATTCCCTAGCCTACTTCAAGGTTCCAGCCCTAAAGTTAACAAAAGCCTTTACTGCCCAGCATAACTTTCATCAAACAGAATGCATGTACACAATTAGAGTAAAATGTGATTCCATCGATCTCTAGTCTTGAGCAGATCGGACCAAAGAAAAGCAGTGAAGCACAAATTTAACTGAATCAAGCATCAGCTACCGCTAGATAGAGCCATAGAGATCAGATCTACATTGAACGTTGACCAATGCTCACTCAGTTCATCTATTTAACAAATCAAATCCATCAGAATCGTGACTAGCCCGAGCATATGAATTCTCCAACTCATCGATTAGAGTAACGAGATCAAAGACGATCCGCGGAAGTCCAAATCAAAGCATACCCAGTAAAATACTGTGGGCTTCGGCGCTAGAAATGTTGGAGCAAGCAAGAAAGAGACCGAGGTCGGGAGAGAGTACCATTATCGAGGAGCTCAGCGGATTACACCAGGGAAAGCCGTCCTTGGGGGCCGCTCGAGAGTGAGAAACTGCGAGAAAATATTTGGACCCCTGTCTCGTCCTCGACCCAGCTGAAACGGAGCAGCATTGTTTTGTTTTGCTAAAGGGTCCCTGACTTTCCGTTTCTTTCGAAATGAGGACGGATCATTTCGCGTTTAAGTTACACCGATTTGCGTTGTTTATTTCTATTTATACATAAAGTTCATTACAAGCGCAAATTATAGTGGATTAGACGCCACACACGTGTCTGATTATGAATTTTTATTTAAATATTAAATTACTAAATTAAAATTACATTTGCAATACTTTAATTACAAATAATTTTATCATGATTTTTTTATGCTTAGGAAACTTTAGAACTATTTTGTGTTCCTGAAATGCAATAATTCATATTTTGATCTATAATTTAAGAAAATTTTACTATATTAATATTCTCATGTGATACTCGCATCAAACACATTCATAAGATCTGAAATTTTCAATTTTAGATATAAAGATCTAAAAGCAGATTTTAAAAGGAGAAATTATAATAGAAAACATATCTATATGTAAATTTTTAACGTCAAATTCTTATACTAAATAATCCCTATAATGTTTACTTCATTACTTACTTGCATAAGTCTTGTCTTGGCCAAGTCTTGTTATCTAGTAGAATTCCATCTTGATCTTGACCAAATCAATCCTGGAAAGATGTTAATTTTGACATGTAAGTCAGTAATTTGGGCCAGTAAGGAGTTTTTAGACCGTGTCGGCATGGCATAAATCTATTATCGAACCGTGCTAATATAACCACAATTTTAATTAACTCGAAAATCCTGACCCAAGCACAAATATTTTGTACCTAGCCAATTCAAGTCCAACTCAAATCACATAAATAATTACTTTTAAAAAATAAATTTAAATAATTTAGATTTCAAAAATAATTATGATATAATCGACCAATTGATATAATGTACATAATTAACTTTTTTTCCTTTTTTCTTATAATTTTTTATTATAAAATTTATTTTTGTATTTTCGAACTGGCACAGAAAGATTTATTTTTTAACCGTGCCGACATAATCCAATCTCTCATGTGGTTCAAAAACACTAGCCTAGAATGGTATGTTGTGTTGTGGCTGGACTATGCCAAATGTTTTCACCTCTAAATGTATGGGTACAAATTCAAGTGATTGACATGGATACTAGAGATACTCATGTCGCAATACCCTTTTTTTTTTTTTTGCCAAAATGCCGTAATTCTCATTTGCTCAATGCACACAAATTTTAAAAATAATAATTAAAAAAACAATATTTTGATAATAATGTTGAAAAATTAAAATGTAACCAAGATTCAAAAAGTTCAAGTTTTAAATAAAAATCAGAAAACAACTAAATTGAAAGTTATAAATTGCAACAGAATTATATAATCTCTTTGAAAGTGATTTATCTCATAGTTCAAGATTTTCTTCTAGACCATTTGGTTGCCTCAATCCAAATTCATTTGGGATCAAAGCCGGCTCTCATGCCACTTGTTAGAAAGATTGAGTCCGATATATTAATAATGTATTGAATAAAACGTTTCCCCTCTAGCACAATCGATATAGGATCACATAATGTGCAATAAATAAAGAAAAGGAACACCCACATTTTTTTTTATAAAATGTTGTGGCTTAATGTTGGACGGATTATAATATTATTTTTATATTATTATATTGAGAGATTATGTTCTTTTTAATTCTTTAAAGAACTTATCGAACTTATTGAACTTATTAGAAATTCTCTATCGTGTGTTCATATCTGATTTATCGATCAACCTTTCCATAGTTAATTATGATATTATCATTATATCAAGTTCTTATTACACTTGGCACCGAGTTTTATCACGAGCTGGTGTGATTCACGCCAATTGCCCATGATCCATTTTCTCATACCCATAATCACCAATACTATAAGAAGAAAAGAAATCCACATGATGAGTAATATGAAAGGAGGCACTTATATCAGCCACCCAAGTAGAGGCACGATGTGTGGTGTCCACAAAAGCTTCATCACATTCACCGTAAGTTTCTCCATAGGATGTGATCATTGTAGTGTCTTCATTGGTTTCTTTTTCACTCTCTCTTGTTGTTCTCTATTGAGGATGTCATAGCTTCCCATAGTCAAAACTAAGGATATTGTTTCTTGACCTCGACTTCGATTTACCGCTCAATTTATCATCTAACTTACCGTGATTGGAGAAGGGTTCTTGCTCTTACTCTTCTCCAATTATTCAGCGATAGGCGCTTGAGACTGATCGGAGATTCTAGAACCTTTCCGCCTGCTCTCCTTGTTAAACAAGCTCTCTTTTAGTATTGTCATCGATGACTTTCCATCAAATGCAAAGCTGTTTAATGCCACACTAGTGTATCCTAGTTATCCGATAAAGTTCCCAACAGCAAACAAACATACAACTCATCCGGTAGTACTATCTCTAAGTTCATCAACTAGTTAACTATGTCTAGAAGTCACGAATGTGCTCAGCCATGTCGCATCCATCTTTGTAACAATGGTGGACGAATTTCTTCACAAGAGACAACTTATCCTATGGTGTCTTCCTTGCATAAATACTCGCTAGTTTATCCCATAGAGCTTTCACATTGATCTCCTAAGCAACATGGTGATAGATGCTGCTATCTTTTCACCGTCAAATTAACCCAACAGTCTTCTTGCTCATGCGCTCTCATGCCTTATCATCCTTATCTTTTGGTCTAGCCGAGTCCCCTTCAATGGGAGTACATAAATCCTTCCAGAATAGGAGGTCTTTCATTCGCAACTTCCAAGTAAATTAATTTAAAGCATTCAACTTAAACATTGTCCCTCCAATATCCTCCATCTAGATATCACTGAAAGGACCTAGACTTACTAAACCTTACCAGCACGGTGAACTTGCTGAACCTGGCGAACCTGGCACTGATATAACTTGTTGGGAAAGCGTGAAACCGATAAATTAAGAATGAAATGAATAGAACTTTTCTCTTTTAGTGCAATCAAGATACGATTTAACAATGTGCAACAACCAAAGCAAAGGGACACCAAGACATTTTACGTGGAAAATCCCAATGTCTGGAAATTCCACGGCACCGAATTCAGAAGAATAACTTTCCACTATACAATGAGATTACAACAATGTTTCATCAAGGAAACACGTTTTGATCAACCACAACTTAAGAGAACTTATTTTGGATCACCTAAACTCGTCACTTATACATATGAGTCACACAACTCACAAAAATCAATACTTACAGAATTCTGACTCCAATCTTCACCTTTCAGAACCTAGCCCTAGTAGTTATGAGGTTGTTGTCAACATTTCCTCCCTATCTGAGCACATTTGCCCTTCCTATTGAGCTTTGATTTCAGACTGCGCACCCAGAAAAATCGCTTTGTTATTCCTCTATTCTGTTATGTTATTCCCCTGTTTCACCCCTATTTTTCTGTTGAAAATCAAGTCTTTTGGACCTGGCTGCATATCTATGGTGCCACATGAAACCCTAATTAGTTCTCTTTATGTATCTTTCCTCACCGATAAAACTCTAATATGGAAATTAACTTACCATGACGTAATTACATTAATAACAACCCAATTAACAGAGCCCGGTGCTCCACCAAATCGGAGGGATAGCCCAACAGTATTGTACTGAAATTACACTTACTGCTAAATTGTTTGCCCCTGCAACTCCCTCTCGGTGTAGGCTTAGCTTCTGTAGCTCAATTTATAAGGTCATTACTCGTAAATTAGTCAATAAAATATATAATCCCTTTTGCATTCTATCATTTTCATTCAGCAAAGTGCATTCATTTGTGGAAGAACAATCATACATGAAAATATCATGACGGCTGACGAAGTGTTTTACTATCCAAGAGGGGAAAAAAAAGGGAAGAGAGAAGAGTGTAAGATGAGGGCATCCACGTCAAAAGCATATGATAAAGTTGAACAGAATTTTTAGAGCAGATCATGTGGAGAATGGGGCTTTCTGAGATTCGAGTGAGATATGTACGTATATTATCATTAAGTAGCCATATCGATTAATGGAATATAGGAATGGAATCTCAATATTATGATTAGGGGATTTTAGTTCCTTTTTTTTAATTAAATTACAAGGACTCATAATTTTAAAAAAAAAGTGAGATTAATGTCTTCTATGGAAATGAGAAAGCATGCACAATCCATAAGTGGAACTAAATAGAATGAACTATGGAGAATGGTGATCTAATGATTCAAAATCCATTCTCATGAGATTTGGTGACTCCGAGATCACAGTTTCAAATCCCCTCCGGTACGTCATTTGAAGCCAAAAGAAAAAAGAAGTATGAAATCGAAAAGAAATAGTCAGTGTTATTATTTTGTACCCTTATTCATATACTGAAGGCTGCTAATCAATCGTTTTAGACATTTCAGGACCACAACATGCCCTATAGTATGCTTCTATTCTCAAGAACTGACAACAATTTAAGAGGATCTTCTAAAAGAAAGTGATAATGCTTTAAAATCGTGGAACCGTAAGGCAAGAACGGAGGCATTCACCGTAAATAAAAATATAAATTAAGTTCGAATTTTTTTTAGTTGGGGAGGGGTGTTGTAATCTGGGGAAAAGTTAAAGGGTAAAAATGAGAATGCATATTAGTGTGCAGGAATGATAATTAAGAGATTAAGTGAGGTTTAGAATGATTATTTTCGATGTTTACCATGCAACCAGACATGTGAAAGGCGAAGGAAGGTCAAGAAACGACGATCCCAACTCCTTTTCAATCCTTCATGACAAACGGTGTCTAAGATCTTAGCAAGTAGTTCTTGATGTGGCTTAAGACTAATTTGGAGGACGTCTAAATATACATTACATGTTATTTAATAAAATTTAATAAAATAAAATAAAATATTGTTGATTAATAAAAATATGTATGCATGCTTCTCCTCCTCATCTAAGTAAGGTTTTCCTTGCACGTTCTTCTCATCTCAAAACTATGATGACGTACATGTCATTATAAAAAAAAAAAAGCTGTTCCCTTTTCGATTTAAACCATAGTTTTTAGGCTGGCTGGTTCGACCGGGAACCGGCCGCTCACCCGGTCCGGTTCTCACAAAAAATACAATTATTATTTAAATGAGGTCAAATTCAATTGAATCAACCCGTTCTCACTTGAACCAATAAATCCAATTGAACCGATGAGTAAACCAGCCAATTTAAAAATAAAAATAAAAATAAAACATATTATAATATATTTATTTTATTTTACTAAACTTATATTTATATTTTATATTTAATTTGGACTAACATTATAACCATATTAATGATTTTGATTATAAATTATAATTAAATTATAATATTATATTAATTTATTGGAATATTATATTATTAATATTATTTATTAAACATACGGTTCAACCCATTGAACTCCGGTCCGACCCATAAACCCATACCTTAACCGATTCTCAACTCGATCCAGTTTTAAAAACTATGATTTAATCAGTCCAGTCAAATCGACCCATCTAATAGCTAGGTGTACTCTCCTACTCTCGTCTTCAATGCTCATCTAATGATGTAACAGGTGGCAATAATTTATGCAAGTTCAGTACTTGATTTGCTTTTGTTTTTTCTCCTTGTTTTGTATTTGATGAATGGTACAAAGCAAGCTCGTGATTCACCATATGCTGTCTAAGTTTGACTCGTCAGTCATCAACTGAACAGTACGAGAAGGTGGGTAGCCGTCATGAGATGCAGATGCGGGACAATAATTCATCGTGAATACCATTTGTCCGCCCACACCCGCTTAGAAAATATCGCGCAACTTTATATGATTCTGAATTCTTCACATGTCATTTTGTGTAATTAAAAATAAGCCCCACTAACTTACACCTTGAGATGGATGGACGATGACTTAACATAATCAATCGACGACGCATCCAATGATTGGGGATACTTGATTTTTGTTCTTCTCACTAGCCAGCGTTTATTAGATTTCTACCTCGACCGCAATATTACGGTTGTAAGACACGATATCTATAGTAGTAATATGCATGAAGGATCAAAAATAGTGATTAGGTTTTAACACATATATCGGGTTTCTTAGTAGTCATCTATACGCATTATGTACTGCGAATTTTGTATTTCTGCACTATGTGATGCTAAATGAGCACTCTCGATCCCATCTCCCCTGGTCCGATTTAAGCAAATTAGAAGATATATATATATATGCCTGGTGTACGTACGGTTGACCTGTTGACACAAGTTAAAACGGATCTTTCATAGGAGGTGGACGAAGAAACTTGGCTTTCTTCTAGGGAGACGACGAGGATCAAATCAGTCCCAACATAAACAGCTATCGGTTTGGGCTCTTTTCAGCGATAGTTTTCTTTCTCATTTGAATTATAATAATTGTCTTCATCGCTTTGGATAAGCTTCTTACCATCTCAAATGGGGACTTCAGGATCTCAATGTGCATCCAAGAGAAGGAAAAGCTTGTGGTTACCCATTGCATTTCTACTTAGAGGCACTCTCTCTTGGCAAGGTGACTTATGGTCAAAACTAAAGATGTCGCCACAACTTATTTTCAATTTGAGTTGTTTGATATGTATTGAAATCAAACTAATGTAAATTCGAGTTAGATTGACCGTATAAAATGTATGAGATAAAACTCTTTTAACATAAATTATTATTTCCATTCACAGGAATCGAATCTAAAACTTTACTAAAAGAAAAGTGGTACCGTAAATTACTTTTAAAATCATAACAGTTTTCCCTGAGATAATTTTTATTTTTATTTTTGGTGGATTTTGCCATAGGCTACAAGCCCGGGAAGGGCTAATCATGCTCGTGATACACTTATTTGACGAGAGGAGCTGGTGGTCATGAGCGGATTCAAGTGTCCGTAGGTTCAGCGGATCAAAGGATGGGTTACATCACAATGGTAAAGTTTGCATAGGTCAATTGACAGAATAGTTTTGGTGTGTGAAGATTAATTCTTTTACATCAAGGGACGACGGTGGAATTTACTGCTCCATGGGGGAGAGATTCATTAGCAATGCCGAAACTCCAAGTGGGTGGAGCATACAAGGACCACCGCTACACTAGCTCTTCTCGAAGATCAGTCCAACTTCGAGATAATGTGAAAACTTGCGTAAAGAAGTGTCTTGTTTGCCAAGAGGGTAAGCTGGAGCAAAAGCTATCAATAGGACTTTTCGGAGCCTTTACCAGCGCCTGGCCATACGTGGGTTTCATTGTCAATTTGCCTATGTTTGAGGGATGTTAAGTTCCCATGATCGTTTTGGTCGGATTGTCCAAGTATGCAATCTTCATCCCAAAAACAGAGCATTGCCTGGTGAAGGAAATGACCCGCTCTTTAAGAAGCACGTAATTAAGTACCGGGTAATACCACAAATGATCACATGAACTATAGCGATTTGTCATTTACTGGAAGGTTTTGGTCAGAACTCTTCAAGTTATTAGCGTCTCACTTAAAGTTCTCCACAAGTCGGCATTCAGGAAAAGACAAACAAATATTGGAGTGAGTGAACGAGCACTTGGAGTTGAACTCGTGATATTATGTCAACTCCAAGGGACGAGATCGGGCAAAGTTGATTGACGTTGATCCGTACTCCTACAACTTTCAATCAAGTGAGCCACAAGACAGTGTAGCTTCAAGAAAATGATAAGGCGACAACCACCTATCCCGAGCTCGGGAGCATTGGGCCACGAGAGTAATAGCCTAGTGCCGAAAAGTTTGCCGAGGATTGGCGAGGTCAAGTGAACACGGGACGATCTTTCCTTATCAAAGGCGTGAAAAACGGATGAAGAAGTGGGTCCATTAGAAGAGATACCATGTGGAGTACTTAGTAGGGGACCTCAAGCTAATGAAGGACGAAGGAATCGACAAGGGCCCTGTGAGGAGTTAAGATAGTCCCTCCTGAGTTCTCAACCACATGGAAAAATTGGCAAAGCAACTAGAACTTACGAAGAAATTGAAGCTTCATTTCTTATTTCACAGTAGTATATGCATACGAAAGTCGTTCTACGGGGACAGGAGGGATCCAAGTCGAATGGAGTGGAGTCATCATGCAAGCGCCAGTTGGTGCCGAAGCCTCCCATAATCGAGACATTAAGGGCATCTTGGCCGATCCAGTAAATGGCACCGCAAGATAAAACATGGTAATTGCTTCATTAATGGAAAGGCTCACCGAAGAGCAAGGCAAGTTAGGAACCCACCCACCGAGAGCGTTAGCTGGTCCGAAAGGTAGATTGAGGATTTTCAAGTGGAGAATGCAGTGAAGGCATCACTCAGTTAGGAGGAGCGAAAATGTCACACACACATTAAGGGTACTTTCAAGTTGAGACATTTTTTGAGGAGACATAACTGGAAACTCCTAGGAGGACTTTGTACTTTTTTTTTATGGATCGGATTCGTACATTCTTTTAGTTCCCTTTACAGTTAAATGGAGTAGTCGGCCAATGCAATAACTACTCTGCATGAGAGAGACCTACGTTTATGAAATGGGATGCCCTTTTACTGAGACCATTTATAGGTAGCAGGTAAACTCACAATAGAAATTAGTAGGATGCCCACGGCACATTCATGCGAGTTATTTCACAATTTTGAAGTTGCATTATTTGTCGATTGATTGTGATGAGGAGGAATGGCTATTGTGTGAATGGTTTGATGGTTGTCAGAACAATAAAATTGAAACCAGGCAATAATTTTTTGGGGGACGGAACGGCCTTCTCTGATGAGCTCTGGTGGGGCAAGGGGGTGAGGGGACGGAGACGCTGACGTTAGGTCGGCATCAGCGGACAGCTTAGGGTGGGGTCCTCCCACGTGCCAGATCACATGTCGGCTACGGTCAGAGTGGCGGTGCCAGTCATTACACGCGGAAGCTACGCATTCCTGCAAAACGACGCCGGATAATGAAAACAACGGCTCCTTTTCGGTAGGCGCCTACTGCCGTCTCCCTCGTCCTCCCTCTCTCTCTCTCTCTGTCTCTTTCCCACCCTGGTCTTCGTTGACTAAATCCTCTCTCTTTTTTTATTGATAAAAAGGGATTGTAGTGGCTGGCTAACCATTCCAATCCTATTATGCAGTGTATAAAGTTTGGCATTCAATTGTCAGTCTCTTATACATATCAACCGAATGATAAGTGTTTAATGTGTGATTACACTCATTATGTACATTTTAATAATATAAATTTATTGAAATAATTTAACACTTAACTTTTTCTTTTAAACACAGTCATATAAATGTTGAGAATTTATATTAAAATAATTTATTTTATTATCAATAACTCAACTTGAATATAAATTAAATATTTCTTTTAGATATGATATAGCTCTGAATGAAAGAAAAAAAAAAAAAGAAGAGTGCAGCTTTGTGAGATATTTTGTTCAAGATGTGAGGAGAATTTGGATACGAAACATCATAGCCAAGGAACAGTGGAAACTAGTTGTTGGCTAGGTCAATCATCCTGCACCCAATAATTAATCCCCCTAAATCTAGATTTTATATATTTTGCTTCACAGCTTCGGACATGTCAAATTAATTAGTACCGATTAGAGCAGATGCATAGGTTGTTCATTCACTCGTGAGTCGACACATGGATGGATAGACGGGGTTCGTACATATTTCATGTTGCGTCCAGCTTCTGCTCACGAGTCAATAATGGTTGTATTTTCTTTATTTTATTAGGCCACTTTCACACAGCACAGTAATCTTTGACTGCTATCTTGGATGCTTTACACGTCTAGGGATCTTCCCAAAATGTGAAGAAACCCCTGCCACTATCTGTTTCATATAGGGCTATATGAATTTAACCCAACAATTAGCTTTTCGTCATTCGAGACCGTGGAATTGATTCCCTTTTACACCTGGTGAGACGACTGATACATGTGCGTGTAAGTGGATTCACATGGATTAAATGGACTTGTTAGGGTATTCATGGACGGCCAAAAAATGGGAAAAGAACCGCTGCATGTGATGTTAAACTGGAGGTGAAGATTAGAAAGAGTCGACCGCATCGATTAGACAGATGGGAGGGAAATTGTTTTAGCGTGCGGAATATTGATGGGGAAAATATGTTTCCACATGGGAGGCCAAGCTTCTTGTTTTTCAGGGCGTGCTAAGCTGTCAAGTTGTTTTTCGTCAACCTTTTCCATTAAGTTCACAACGTTCACACTCCCACCATTCCAGACTCCATTTTTATGCATCTCACTCGCCCATAAAAACCTGAATCCAAGACCTCAAGGAAATGCTCTCTCTCTCTCTCTATCAGAGAATACAAAGCCTGATCTCTTTTCTCCTCCTCCTCCTCCTCCTCCTCCTCTTCCAACTCCTTCCATGTCTGATGATCCAAGAGACCTTTACAACAATTACCATGATCCGTTCCAAGTTAACTATCAGTATGGAAATTTCGGGTACGAGCCGAGTCCGTATATGAGCTTCACCGACTGCTTACGAGGATCCGCCACCGACTATAACTCGATGGCTGGGGCCTTTGGTCTTTCGCCGTCTTATTCGGAGGTGCTTTCTCCGGCGGATGGAAACCCTACGCCGGTATTTGATGCAAGAGAGACGGGAGTCCCTGGAAGTGAAAGTAACAATAATCTGGCGGCTCCCAACTCCTCCATCTCATCCTCCTCTACCGAGGCCGGAGCCGAAGAAGATTCGTGCAAAAGCAAGAGGGAGCTGGTTCAAGTGAGAGAGGGAGAAGAGGGAAGGGAGAGCTCTACCAAACAGTAAGTCTTTGAAAATCAATTTCCTTGTACTAAGTTTCTCTGTTGATTAACCAGTTGGATCTGCTCAATATTCGTTTAGACACATGTTATTGACCTATGCGTACCGCCAGAATACTAGATCGGAACCCTCAATTTCAGATTAACCCCCCCAAAAAAAAACGTGTAAGAGAACAAAGGGCATTTAACAAGTTGAAGGCGTTCTTGTGAAAGATCGATCCATCCATGTTCCATGTAGTGCTTGATATCAATCCTGCAACTCCTCAGTGCTTAGCGTTTACATATACGTGTGTGTGGGTGTGTGCGTTTACGAGAAATGGATTTTTTTTTATTTGCATAAGCTTGCGTCGCAATAAGATGTGGTCTTATAATTATTGACAGGAATAAATCGAAGAAGAAGGCAGATAAGAAGCAAAGAGAGCCGCGTTTTGCTTTCATGACAAAGAGTGAAGTTGATCATCTAGAAGATGGGTATCGATGGAGGAAATATGGTCAGAAAGCAGTGAAGAATAGCGCCTACCCAAGGTATTATCTATACATACTGAGTGAGATATTAAGCTTATAATCCTTGAACATTCTTCAACTTTACTGGCCACAGGGTATACGTAGAATTGTCTGTTCACTTTCCCGAGTACGAAGAGAGGATATGGGAGTTCCACTGACAATAATTGATCTGATACTTCTCGATAATTCCTCGTCAAAGGCACCAAGACCCCTCTCTCTTATCTGTTCACATACATGTAAAAGATATGCCCATTAACGTAATCCCGGTTTTAGAATTTTATTTATAAAAAGGAAAGAAATCCAACAACATGAATATATGTTTCTTTTGGACATGGGAGAAATGAGAATTTTTGAAATACATGGGAAATCCAGCATTGGTGTTCTGAGTCGTGTTCTCTTTTGCTCCTGTCATTGGTTATTTTTGGCTTTCCTTGTTTTGATAAACCACCTGGGCACGGAACTAGGAATAGTATCATTTAGGATAGAAATATCACCGCAGATCTAAAAGGGGTTAGGAAGAGGTGTGTGAACTCTAATGGTTGAAAATCGAAATCATAAAAAGCAATACCCAAATTCTCTTAGGGGCACTATTTAATTTGTAATTATCTTATCATAGATTAAATGAGAGAATTATAATGAAAATCTTATATGTTTGTCATTTTTTACATTTAAATTCTAGATTTTCAAAATGGTTCCTTCTATTCTTTACATCTAATTTTGTAATATATTTGATTTATAATTTTAACTATTTGTTGACATGTCATTTTAATGGTGCCATGTGGCATGACACGTCGGTAGATTTTTTTTTTGCCACGTTATCAAACCATATCAATTTAATGTTGCCACATCAGCATGTTATATTAGTAATTTATCGACGTGTTATTATGTCACGTCAGTATACTATTATAATTAAAAATTAAGTATATTATGAAATCAAATATATATGACTAAAAAAAGTCACTTTAAAATATATAAAATCCAAGTAGAAAGAGACAAACATACAGTGCTTCACTGTAATTATCTCCCAATCAAATCATATTTTTCATTTCTTCAACTCTTTGAAACAAATCTAAACACAAAGGTCCCAAGCTTATATAACATTAAGAGAATGTCCAACTCTTAAACTTGTTCATGACCAGTTAACAAGTGCGTATGAACAATTTCACATACGCAAATACACATGCATTGCTGGCCTCAGTTTTACAAAATCTTTCCCTTCTAAATCCACTGATCTACTCCGATTATGTTCAATTGTCACAGGAACTACTACAAGTGCACCACACAAAAGTGCACGGTGAAGAAAAGGGTGGAACGGTCATTCCAAGACCCTTCCACCGTGATCACCACGTACGAGGGCCAGCACAACCACCCGATTCCCTCCACCCTTAGGGGCCACTCCGCTGCAGTAAGGTTTTCATCCTCCATGCTGAACCCCAGTTCAGATGCTGCAGCAATGGGGCCGAGCTTCCCTCACGAGTTTCTCCTTCAGATGCATTCCCGTGGCCATAATGGAGGTGGAGGTGGAGGTGGAGTTGGAGGTATCGGTGGCAGTGGCAATGCTGGTTATATATATCAGCAAGCCATAACCTCTCATCTACAGCAACAAAATCAACAACTTAATTCTGACTACGGGATTTTTTCAGATATGGTTCCTTCCGTGCATTTCAAGCAAGAGCCATGAAATGAATCGTATAACTTATATATATATATATATATATATCGTAGGAGTAGCTATAATCTATATTACTTTTTCCCTTGCTATAAAACTACAACATTAAAGATATTGCGTAAAGCTTTGGTTTTGTGAACATGAGGATGTATAAAAGGGGCCAAGTGATTGCCTACCCAGTTTCATCTTTTAATTACTGCATTCTATTCGATCTGTCATTCTTGTGCTGTAACTTTTCCTATTGAAAACTTAGATGGATTGATAACCTGTCCGAGCATTTTGAAGAAAATGAAAGTACGGTAAGAAGGAGGAGGAGGAGGAGAAGGAGAAGAATCGAGATATCTTTTAACTATGCGATGCCAAGTGAACATGAGGTCGAAACCAAGAAAACAATGTTACGCAGTTTGGGAATTTACATGAAATAACTCGGTATTCACACCGGCAAGCTGTTGCAATATTTACAGAACTGTTGTGTTCGGTAAGTATTTCGAATTATTGGAAAATTTGGTGAAAGATGCAATATTTCAAACATATGACGGGATGGTAAATGAGTACAAAATTACAATATTCTACCCATATTTTGGTACTGATAGAAATCGAGTGGAGTGTAGGGGGGAAATGGTGGAAGAAAAAGGGTAATGTTAGGTTTTTAATATTTTACCAACCAACCAAATGCAACCCTAAATGCCAAAGAGGCATCTCGATCTCCCAAAATTTTCTTTGATATCCATTGTATGTGAAACCAGATCGCACGAATTAGACCGTTACTATATAATAACGATTATAAATTTTATCAAAGTGCTTCTGTCTCAATTTACTGATTGATATGGAGAAAAACAAGGAGAAGAGACATGAAAGTCCAAAAAGTTGGGCGAAACGGCGTTCTTCCATGATGGGAACTTTCACACAAATAGTATAAAATATAGTCCTTAATTTCTTCATCCAAAGCAGAGATAATCCAGGAGTGGTGCTCGTATCTCACACACCACCTGGTCCAAATTATTGCTCGTGGTGCGGAGCAATGAAAGTCGCATTAATCTTGAAGAATAAATTTGGCTTCGTAGACGGTATTGTGTAACAACCACCTGAAATAGATCCTATGTATGCTACGTGGCTTAGATACAATAACATATATGGTGGTCTCTGGGATTGTCAATTCGATGACAAAAGAAATCACGAATAGCATATTGTCCTTAGGTACTGCTCGATGCATTTGGTCAGATTTGAAACGTATATTTGATTATGACAATAGTTTGAAAATCTTTCAAACCAGTGCTCTGTGTGGATTCACAAGGATCAATGGGCATTAGCGCATACAAAATTGAAAACGCATTGGGGTGAAATTGCATACTCATCACAAGGTGTGGAGTATCAACCGTCGGAATTAGTCATGTAGTTCCTAATAGGGCTGAATGACTCCTATGACAATATTCGCATGCAGATATTGATGATAGACCCATTACCACCATTGTCAGAGATCTTCAACCTTATTGTTCAAGCAAAACGATAGAGGACTACATCTACTTCCTCATATGCCATGGCATGTGCAGTTAATCCCTCCCCGATCACCACCTCAAATCTATCACAAGTTACCTTCGATCATTAGAGTATGCTACTGGTGGTGGTAGATGACGTCGAGAAAAGCCTCTATGTACTCATGTGTTATTCGTAGCCAAAGAGTTGACAAATATTACAGACTCCATGTGTTTCTGCTAAGTTATCAGCCTCAAGGATGATCAAGTCAATCATAGAATGCATCAGCTGGAGCATTCCACAACAAAGGCCAACAAAACAACAGTGTCACTACACATGGTACAGCTGCAATTGTCCCATCGGCTTCCACAAAATTGACTCACGAGCAAATGCAGCATGTAATTGCTTACTTCAATAGTCAATTACGACCTTAGCAGCCAAACACCATGGACATTACTCTAGCTGCACCATCAGCTCCGAAGCTTGTGTATCACAGATATGTGGTATTGGTTCTTACCTTCCATCCTTTTTTGCTCCTCTATTTTGTTTGACCTTTTGGATATTAGATTATAGTGCCACTTACCATGTTTGCTGTCATGAAAGTCTAATGACTAGTACAGCTCTTGTGAAGAATCAATCAATGCAGCTGTCTAATGGAGCATATGTTACTGTCACCAAGATTGGTTCTGTCACTTTGAATAGAATTTAACATTACCTTGATTTGTGATTTTAATTGCGTGATTGTAGGACAAGACAAGAGCATTGATGATTGGGATGAGTAACATACAAGGGAACCTCTATGTGTTTGATCATCCTTTAGCCACCGTGATTGCTATTGCAATTCCCCCTAGCATTTGGCAGCAGCGTATGAGCCATCCACTACAAGATTTTGAATTATTGTAATAAATATTTATCAAACTATAGTTATTTTATTGTAAATTAACAGGGTGATAAAATATTTATTATAAACTTTATCAAAATAAGTTTTTCATATTATGTATGCTGAAAATTTTCAAATATGTGATTTTAACAATTTTTTTAAAGGTAAAGAAGAAGTGTGAGTTTTATAACATAATATAAGACAATTTTTTTTTATATTATATAAGATAAAAAAATAAATATTATGATTCTTCCTTACTATTGTAGATGATCACTCGTGGGCTACTTGGATTTATCTCGTGCAATCTAAATTTGACGCTTCGAATTTTCTTCCTATTTTTTATGCTTATGTTTAGACTTAGCTTAGTTGCCCTATTCAGGCTGCCAGCATAGATAATGCTCATAAATTGAACTTTCCATTAATCCTATCGTGAGGAAGGAATCTAGACATATCATTCATGCATAGAAATCCTAAAGCCGAATTTCGTGATATTTGAGCGCAAGTATCGACATTTGTTAAATGTACGTAGTTCAAGCTCTCCTCTTCCCAATCAGGTGTCCCTCTTCGTTTTTTGGGGACTGCATTCAGACAACGTATCATCTCACTAATTGAACTCCAACACCTTTATTGCAGAACAAAACTCTTGTTCAGCTTTTGCATCATAAGATACCTCTCAGTATTCTCATAATCTATGGATGTTCGGTTGCCGATGTTATGCATCCCACTTTGCTTCATGGTAGGCATAAATTCAATCCAAGGGCTCGAGCATGTGTTTTCCCAAGATATCCTATGGGTTATAAGGGCAAACAAGTTACATAATCAACACAGCAATCGCACCATGCATTATATTCATAAAGGGCTGTGTTTTATGAAAATATTTTCCCACTGGCTCGACCTTTTTTGCACCTCCTACAGGTTATACTTAAGAGTGATGCTTCTCCTTCGTAATGTACATCTTCTAAATTGGATCAGCTTCAGTCATCTTCTGAATTATATTTTAGCCATTTTTTATATTTCATTGACATAATGATCATCATCATTTATATTTCAGCTGTATTATATCATGACATAGTGAGATTTCCACATATCTTCAAAATTTTGGATTTCATTGAATTATAAAGCCATTAATTTGGATGGTAGTCATATTTGTTGGGATGGATTTGCTGTGATATCATATAAAATTTAAAAATAAGCTATAAAAAAGGTAAAGAGAAAGATATAGATATTTGGTAATTTGGAGACCGAAGTAAAATACAAATATTGTTACTCAATTATTTGGATGTTATAATACTCGACTTAACTATTTATAAATCAATAGATGAGTGTGACTAAAAAAAAAAATACTCTTGTAATTGGAGGAAGCTGTTGGAACACTGCAACATTGTTTTTCCATTCGTATAATGTCAAGTTTGGATCGGGACAATCCATATCCTTTTGGTATGACAAATGATATGCAAATGGACTTCTCTATATTACTTTGTCTGATGATTCACTATCATTCCCTACAATTTTAGAGAAAGTTACGGTATCAAGAATATTAAAAAATTCTATATGATGTTAGCCATGTAGTGTAGTAGAGACCCTACAATGGTCTCATTTATGCTACAAGTAGAAAACTCTATTGCAGTAAGTAACCGTGATACATTTTATTGGGAGCAAACATTAAAATTCAGTATTAATACTACTTTGGAGGTCATTAGAGCTAAGTACCCAAAAGTTTGATGGCATAAATTGATATAGTCCTCTGAACATATTTTGATATTTTCTTTTATTAATTGGTTGGCTATAGTAGATAGACTCTCTCGTAAGGCTAGGATGGAACATGGATCTCGCTTCCCTCTTCTCTTTGTGATTTTTGTGAATCCCGTATTGAATCTCAGGATCACCTATTCTTCTTATACCCCATTACAAATGATATATAGCATTCTGTTTTTACACAGACCTAGATAAGTTGGTTTATTGCGAATTGATATTTTGAGCTTACTTGAGTTGGGTTAAACGCAATATGCAAGAAAAGGGCATTGTTGCAATAGTTTATAGATTTTTCTTCACCACTTTTGTCTATTTAGTGTGGAGAGAATGAAATTATTGGATATTCCAGAATAATGCCTCCAATACTAGTATTAGAGTAAGTTTGTTAATTAGTTTGCTAAAGTCGTATATAAGTTCTTTACTTCACCTAGAGTATAGAGTAGGAAGATCTCATTTGAGTCATACATTAGGCGCTGGAATTTGATAATCATTTGCAATCTCAATATGTACTTTCTTAATTAGTTGATCAATACAATACATCAATTATATATATATAAACATATTTAATATTGTTTAAACAACCAAATATGTACTATATGAAAACATTATTTTTTAAAAAAGATTGATCCAAATTGCATCGCGTCACCATTTATCTTTTAGTAAATTAATTTGATTCAAATTTAAATTAATCATAAGTAATTAAACATTTGCATAGTATATGATATACATGGACGAAGGTGCAAAACTAAAAATCATATACATGGACAAAGGTGATAAACAAGGGTTAAATCCGACAAAATCACAACATTAGAGGGGTAAAAATAAAACATGACCATTCTTCACCCAAATCATACCTGAAAATTCAATCAAACCCTTATTAGCACCAGCTTTAAGTTAGGCTAATTTATTGAAGAACAAAATTACCTTAATCATGGAATTTCTTTATTTATAAAATTTAAAACTGAAATATTACCTTTAAAAAAAAGGTTAAATCTCGAATATCCATTTACCTTGGTTTTCCATTTTTTCTTGTTAAGTCTGGGTGAGCAGCACCCTATAATTGAAGCTGCCGGAGAGCTCATTTAAAGTCCTCTGTCAACTTCGCATTAAGCCCTATTTCTGGAGAGCGAAACAAATTTTAGATCCCGTGACAGCACCAACTTCTACCTACTTTGAGATTATTGTAATATTTTTTTAGAAAAAAAATTATAATTTGTTGAAGAATTATATGAGGATCGACAAAATTCACATGGCTAGCTCTTCATGAAATTACCTATCCCAATATTAATTTAATATGATATTAATTATTTAAAAATTTAGTAATTTCCTACTGATTCAAATTTAAATTTTATCATCCTCAAATGTAAATTTTTTCTATTTAAAATATTTCAACACAATATTTTACTTTACATTTACCCTCACATTAACATTATCACTGCAAACGGCCTATGAGCTTACACGATATATCTCTCATTAAAATATCGTGTACTGGGAGCTGTGAAACGACATCGTAAGAGACCCAAAGCGTGCCCACTCTCAACCCATCGGAAGCAACAACTGAAAACTCAAAGCCGCTTAGCCTACCGAGTCACGTCGCTCTTCAACCTACACCTACCATATCAAGCTCTACCGGACATGCCACCATCAAAATGGGAAAAATATTATTATATTATACCGATGGAATAAAAAAATTATAAATTTATAAAAAAATTACTACTTACTAATTAAATTAAATTTTTTTTTGAAAATGAGTGTGATATCTTATGAAATTATAACAAATTTAACATGGTATTAAAACTAATGAGTCCGCACCTCACCTGACCTAAATTCGGAAGTCTGGTTCATGATCAACTGATATTAAGTCCAAGTACATAAGAAAATTACCCAACTCATAATTAGTCGGAGATCGAAAGAAAAATATTTAGCTCGTACACAGTTGTTAGGGATTGTATTTAATGTTATGTGACAAAGTTATGTTGTTATGTGTGCTGAGAAATACGATTATATATCAATTAAATAAAGAGAATGTTGTGAATTTATACGAATGTTAAGTTACTATCCAACTTTAATTTAGATTTTTTAATAAAAATAAGTTTAATTTTTTATAAGTTTATAATGAATTTAATTAAGATGAATAATATCTAATTTTTTGTAAATTTATAATTTTATATTTATATAGTTAATGTACAATCGCATTCCTCGCTAGGTACGGACAAGATGTAACTTGCCTCAGAATGACTTTTGTATCTAAAATTATCTTGTGGTAATATAATGGTTCTTTTTTTTAGGGTCGGGCCCCATTGATGCGGTTCCAATACAGGATATAAACTACATATTGTTCGGGTTCGACGATCACTTCATTCTTAGGTGAACTAGGCTTCGTTTTGAATCGACAATCCAAACCAGGATTTTGTGATGGAGAAAAAAATAAAAAAGAAATTAAAAAGCGAGGCACACGATATGCTATCATACTCGCTGATGAATTGATAATTGCACAATGATGATTACATCCTCCTAATGTCTTTTTTTTTTTTGTAATTTATAAGCCAATCACCTACCTTAAAAAAATCTGATTTATGTGGAAAGGCATTACAAATGGCTTGGCACAATTTAATATGATTTAAAAAATCAATATTAATCAGAACTTAATTTAAAGAGTTGCATTAGAATGAATTTTGAACCAATAGATTATGGTGTTGTCCGAGACATCCCAAGTATCTAAAATTATAGTGCATGGTCTTTCTCCGCCGGGGTTGAAGAAAACAACACCCCAACCCACACGCAGAATAAAGTGGACACTAACCACTGCATCCACTCCCACTGTCTCATAGAGAGAGAGAGAGAGAGAGAGAGAGAGAGAGAGACTGTGAGGTGAGATCTCCTACTCTGTGAATAGAGCTCGTCGGGAGAGCCAGACGTCGACCTCTCCCCCGACATTTTCTCAATCCTTGAAGCAAACTCCAGATCCCATCCCTCCCACTTCTCCTCCTTCTCCAACTCCCATCGATTCGTCCCTCTGTTTTCGTTATATTTACTGAACAGACACGCTCTGACTCCATTGCCCGCGTGCTACCGTCGACCTGCCTCCTCGGTGGCTCCCCGGCCGCGGCGCATCCATCCTTCCGCTCCCTGCTGTGGGCGTGCGGCCACTTCCGGTTCCGACTCGGCGGTCCCGTTCGGTTCTTTCGCCCATTTTGGCAGCCTCCCCTGTCCCTGGAGTTGCCCCTTACAATGGTGGTTTCTGGGCTGATCTCCCCGGGGCAGGTGATGGTTTTCTCTCATTTCTGGACTTCTTGAAGTCTGATTTTGGTGCGTTATCGGTGATCTTTTGCCATCAGTCGGTGATTAACTCTTCCATGAGCTAGTCGTGTTCACGTTGGATTGCGCCAGTGACTGATTGTCGGTACTCCGCCGTTTTACGATTTGTATTATTTGTACGAGCGCAGCTTTGTGTATTGATCCGAGATCAGCTTGTAGGAATGCTGTTGTTTCAGAGCAATTATCAGGTGCTTTTAGGGGCATAGTTATTGCTCAGAACTCAAATGTGGTGATTCAGCCCATCGAGGTTACTGAACTGATAGCGTGGGATAGTTGGTCCAGTGCATGGGAGTTGTGTCATCGGCATCAAAAACATAGTCAGGATTTTTTCAGACTACACTAGGAAAAGTGCAACCGGGCCCCTAAGTTACTTGATTCTCTTGATCTGAATACATCACTGGTTAAATGGAAGTTCCTTACGCTTAAAACATTGATTTTGAAGTGGGATAGTGCAATGAGCCATTGAGGCCTACTATCTCTTGCGTTCTTGAATCTACTTGTTCATTAATAATCTGCTGTCATCTCTTTCTTCTTCCTCTCTGTTATGATTTGCAAAGTTGTTGATTCTGCATTAATACATTTCAATCTTCAGTAAAATTTATGTAGACATTTCCATTAGCATATTATATAGGATATAAGGTGTCTATATCAGGTGCAAATTGAAATTGATGTTTCCATAGTTCATAATTTCATGTATTATCTTCATTGGATAATTCTGCAGTTTTATAGCAATCCAAATTGAGTGAAAACGTATTGATTCAAGCATGAGAAAATTTCTGAAACGAGTGGGTGGTCATGTGGTAAATGGAGAGAATCCTACTCTGTGGTGGTACTATTTCTAGAAAACGGAAATTTGTCCCTGCATTCCATTTTTTTAATAATTTTCATGAATGTTTTTGAATGGTGTTTAGGAAAGTAAAAATGAAACTAAAAAGCCTTCATACTTGCACGTAATATTGATATGTTGAAGAAAAAATTGCAGAAGCACATACATGCCTTTTTGAATTCCTTAGCAAAAAGGGGATTGACTGACTAATCTTAAATCCTTATTTTACTACAGGTTTCATTTCTACTAGGAATCATCCCAGTGTTTATTGCGTGGATATATTCTGAGCTTTTGGATTACAAGAAGTCAGCATCTGTTTCCAAAGTGTAAGTTCCCCTTCTTGCATTTTATTTTTAGAGTGGGCAATTACCCAATTTAAATCTCTGTTTGTCATGCATTCATTTTAAGCAATATATGTAAAATTCCTCCAATACATCCTGTTAAATATCCCTTGCAAAATGCTGATTAATGATTTACATATCTGTGGACTAAATGAAAGCTCTGTTATATTTTCTGTTACAAGTTTTTTCAGCTAAGCTGCTAATACAATATTTCAAGTTTAGATCAACTACTAATATAATATTTTCATATTTTTATTTTAAAACCTTTTCTTGCCTGCGAGTCTGCAGTCATTCAGACAATAATTTGGTGGAACTGGCAAATGGCACCAAGAGGGAAGATGATCGGGCTGTATTGCTTGAGGGAGGCCTGACAAAGTCAGCTTCTGCTAAGTTTCATAGTTCATCAAGCAAAGCAAACTTGATAAGGTCAGCATTTTGTGCTATTTGGCACATTTTTTCTTCAATCTTACTGTGTTAATTACTTTCTACACCTTGCATCTTTAGGTTTTTGACGATGGAGGATTCTTTCTTACTGGAAAACCGAGCTACTCTGAGAGCCATGTGAGTAATATTTTCTTCATTGTTGCGTGACTTATCCAATATTAATATTTTTTCTAAATGATACTACTTTTATGCAGATCTGAATTTGGAGCATTTCTATTTTATTTCTATATTTGTGACCGCACAAATATAATACGAGAATCCAACAAGGTACTTTCAGTCCCTAACACTAAATGGCACCAATGTTGATCTTATCATTGAAACTGCAATATTATCTGTATTTATGTCTTGAGATGCATTCATAGGTAATGTTTGGATGCATTACATTTTAAAGTTCTTGAATCTCATAGTATGTTGAGAATTTATGTCTGCTTAATCTCTACACTCTCCTTGTTCTAGTTGTATGCTTTTGCTCAAATTATGATGCACTCTGATTAAATGTATTTGTGTTTATACCTGAGCAGAGCTACAACCGTGACCTTTTCCTTTTCCTATATACCCTTCTGATCATAGTATCAGCAATGACCTCCTTGAAGAAACATGCTGACAAGTCAGCTTTCTCAGGAAAATCTATACTATACCTTAATCGGCATCAGACTGAGGAATGGAAAGGCTGGATGCAGGCATGTCCTTTTTCAGTGTACATAACTCTTGACATGTGATATGATTTATGGGTTTAATTCTAGCATTATTACAATCTACCATTTACAAATTCAGAACTTCTGACATAGATAATTGTGATAGTAGTTTATGTGCAGCTAATACTTCAATGTCTTTGAGCATAGTTCTTAGGGCCTGATTATTAAAAAAAAAAAAAAAGGCCTAGGGAGCACAGTTGGTGAAACATGGATTTTGCTCTTAGTTGAAGCAATGTAAATGCAGTTTGAGGGATTTATTTGTTAAACCAGCATTTAAGAAATCAGCCACATAATATTAGGAAAGTCAATCAAATGACCTGATGCTAGATCCTGTGCCTGTTAGTAATATATGGTATTTTCTTTTATATCATTTTAGTGAAAATGATTTTTGTAAATAAGAGAGACCTCTTTTGAGTAGAAGGAAGACAGTAGGGTAGTGAGTGAGAATAAGACTTGGAGTGACGAAAGAAAATCTAAAAATGGAAAGGTATTACCATTAAAATTATGCCTACATTTTTAAGATGGTAACAGGTGATTATATGTTTTCCATATTTGACTTTTGAAAGGGAAAAGTAATTGGGGGTAATCTGGACCATATGTAACTTCTCACTGGGAACACGTACTCTCATTTTGATAATCTTATACATGGTAAAGCATGTTCCTTCAGAAAACATTGCAAAGACGTCAGCTAACAGAATACAAGAGCAATTTATTTATTTTTCAGATCTTGCAACCTTCCATTTTGCTCATTATTTCTGTTCAAGCCTGTGTTAGTTCAGGTTATCTCTACTTAATGCGATATAGAGGCCTCATTTTCCATGCAAATGAGTGTTAAGCATTAGATATATTGATTGTTTAAATGTAGAATGCCCTACACGCTGCATTTTTTTATTTGAGAAAATAAAACTAAAATTTAACATACATCTTTACTCTCCCTTTTTTGTCCTAATGATTTTAGGTTCTCTTTCTGATGTACCATTACTTTGCGGCAACTGAGATTTACAATGCAATTCGGGTTTTCATTGCTGCTTACGTGTGGATGACTGGGTTTGGCAACTTTTCCTATTATTACATCCGGAAGGACTTTAGTGTTGCACGCTTTGCTCAGGTCACATTCTAGCTCTCTTATTCTTGATAGTCGTTTAACTACATGAAATTCCAAACTTACAGTGCCTTAACAGTTGCTACTGGAATGACCAAAACATATTGTTTATGGCCGATTCAAGTGGCCAATAGTCTGGTTCTTGCAATCTGACCCTTATGGAGAACTGTATGGTTCATCACATAGCTAGACTGATCCATTTTTTACTTGCACCAAACTGAATAGTCACATTTTATATATTTGTCAATATCTGTACATTTTAGTCACATTATATATATTTGTCAATATCTATACATTTTTCTATTTTTTTGGCCTAATATAATTTTTTCCACATTAAAATCGCAATTGTGCCACTGCTTCAACACATCATTGCTCATCTTAGTTCCATGAACCATGAAACTTCAGCCTTCTCTGATCTGATGTAGTATACTATTTCAACTGGTTGTCATTTGATGTAGATGATGTGGCGGCTTAACTTCTTTGTTATATTCTGCTGCATCATTCTCAACAATGACTACATGCTCTACTATATTTGCCCAATGCACACACTTTTCACCCTCATGGTGTATGGAGCACTGGGCATTTTCAATCAGTACAATGAGATTAGGTCGGTTATGATCACCAAGATACTCGCATGCTTCCTTGTGGTTATATTGATATGGGAGATTCCTGGAGTTTTTTATGTCATCTGGAGTCCACTGGCTTTTATATTAGGTCAGTAGCCTTCAATTTCTGTTACTACTGGGAAAAAGGAAGGTGGCCCTCAACTTTATGTTATTTCATTTATTCCTCTTGGCATAATAATCTATATTTCTTCTTTGCAAGTTCTGATAGTTCATTATAGAAAATATCCATGAATACAGCTTCAATTCAATATCTTTATGCATGGCTGTGGGTATTTAGATGTGATCTTTAGATTGAATTGAAATATTCATGAATATAGCTCCAATTCTGCTTCTTTTGAACATGGTTCTCTGCATATTTTAATGTTTAGGGACGAAACTGAATTTCATAGTTATATTTGTTTCTTTTCTCCTCACAGGTTATACTGATCCTGCGAAACCCAACTTGCCAAGGCTCCATGAATGGCACTTTAGATCAGGACTTGATCGCTATATCTGGATCATCGGGATGATCTATGCCTATTACCATCCCACTGTAAATTTTCCTTCTTGTACTTCTTTGATCCCTGATTTTAGGCATCGGCTGCTGGATCTGTACCTTGTCTATTTATTTATTTACAAATATTTTATCAACTTTAGGTTGAGAAATGGATGGAGAAATTGGAGGAACTTGAAACAAGGAGGAAGATGACTATTAAGACAGGCATCGTCATTGTTTCAGCATTTGTTAGTTTTACCTTTTCCCCCTACTTAGCGTTGGATAATAGTATTTTTCTAACCACTTATCATCAAAGGGCATACCCTATTTGGTTTATCTTTAAATAATGAGGTTTACATAAGCAACACATTTTTTCCTTTTCTTTTCCTTAGGTTGGTTACTTGTGGTATGAATGCATTTACAAGCTGGACAAGGTTACATACAACAAGTTCCACCCATACACATCTTGGATCCCAATAACGTGCATATCTACCTATTTATATCCATTTAAATGTTTGAAATGGCTTTATGTGATTAATAGTCTCTAACATTGTCATGCTGCTACTAGGGTTTACATTTGTTTGAGGAATTTCACTCAGCAGTTGCGGAGTCATTCACTGACACTCTTTGCGTATGTTTCTGATCAAAATCACACAACATGGAATGCTGCTTCTTCTCAAAGTTAACAAAACCATTCCCCTTAATCGAATCCCTTGTCTGTCTTACTAGGTGGCTTGGGAAGGTCACATTGGAGACCTATATTTCTCAATTTCACATCTGGCTGAGGTGTGATTTTGATTTTCTATCCCTCACTTACATTTGAGTTCTGTTTAAATTCTCACTTCTTTACCCTGAAATATTGATTTAATCATTTGGACTCCACAAACTAAAAAGGAAAAAAAGATATCACAAGAAAGGACTTGGGGTTAGTTGTCCAACTACCTCCTTAACTATGTGGCATGGCTGACAATTTTACTCAGTAAACATTAGTTTAAATTTTCTGCTAGATCACACAGACATACCTAAATCTTGGGTAGTAAGAAAAGTTCCCCTAATCATTTCCCATATTTTCAATAGTATCCTCACACTCAGAAAATTTCAACCAAGCTATCCCCGGCTGACCCTTGAGGAGTTGAACTCCTCGGGGATGGGGGCTGGATTTAGCCCTGTCTGGCCATGTTTGGTGTAGATGCTAGATCACTGGATATTGCCTCAGGACTAGGTCAATCTTTCTTGAAGCAGTTCCCCACCTCAGCTGTCTTGTGATTGTATTCGGGTGTGACTTTCATAGTTTAGCAGATTTACCAGAATATGTGGGCTTTAGGTGAACAATTTGATATAAGTATGGCATTGTCCTTGTGTATATTGCATGAGCTGTTTCTGCATTTTCTCAGGTCTAACGTGCCAAATGGACAGCCCAAGTGGCTTCTCTGTCTCATTCCAGAATATCCATTGCTGAACTTCATGCTCACAACTGCCATTTACATCTTTGTAAGCCTTTTCTTCCTCCTTTCAGTCTTGAATAATTAAATCTAAAAAGGTGAAACAATCTCTTTGGTGCGCCCCAAATGTGGTATTAATTTTTCGTGCATAACAGGTGTCATATCGTCTATTTGAACTAACCAATACACTGAAGTCCATATTTATTCCCACAAAAGACAACAGGAAGCTCTTCTCCAATTTTATTGCTGGTGTCATCATATCTCTATGTTTATACTTGGTCTCCTTCATCATTCTTCAGATTCCCCACTGATCAAGTAAGTCATCTAGCTTCTGCCATCTCCTTTTCCCTGCCATCAGTATGAAGCATATCTGCTAATCCTAGTGATATCTCATGGAATGTTCTTTTTATTTTCAGTGAAAGCTACACTCTTATGTTTAAATATTTGGATTTTAAGCATATGTCCTGTCAATGACCTAAGACCCACTCATGAAGGAACTACACATTATGCTGGACCCTATAAATATACCTATTGCATTGATTTGCTTGAATCTCATGCTGCGGATGTTCCATGTGCCAGGGACCTTTCTACTTTAGGAATTTGATGTATGCTAAATCATTTTTTAGTTTACTGGTCCAAATAGATCATCTAATGTCATTTTGTCATGCTTAAGGTTTCTTGTCTCCTTCACAGGCATGGCCGATGAACTCCCTGAGATTAGACAAGAAGTTTTTGATGTTGGAACTTCATGCCATCACTTAGAAAGCATGAATAATCGTGGGTAAACCGTTTTGAAGTGAAAAGAAAAATGTTTGTTTGGAAAAGGTTGGGGCTAGTTTACCTGCTCTTTGTCAGCTGAGGGTTGAAAGCAAGTGATCCCTTGATCCGGTGAACTGGCGAGAGATAGGATTGATTGTTTTCTTATTCTTAATGCCGTCAATTTTCATACAGTCAATGGCGATTTCTTTTTAGGTAGAAAATGCAAGTTCCCATCTGTGCTTTGATTTGCTAGTGAGATCTGGAGTCTTGAACGGAGCAAACTTCCAATTCGGTATTCATATCGATTTGAAAGTCAAACTGTAGCCCTCTGTACATCATATTCAAATTACACATTAGTTGGAAAAAATGCAAGCCCTCTTCCACCGTTTTTTGCCGCTTTATGTGCATGTTGTGGTAGACGTCAGCCTGCAATTGAGGCCAGCCAGAGCCGAGTCTTTCATGCCTGAGAAAAGATTGGGCTCATGAAGCTGGAGCCCTGAGTTCGGCCAGGCCTTGCTGGGAGTAAGTAGTCCATGTAAGTCTCACTCAGCCACGTGGCGGAGTAAGAACCAGTGAGAGCTTGACACGTGGCAAGGGATTTTTTAAAAATTTTCATCGCCACATTTCCTCCCGAGGCAGATGGAGGATTAAACTGACAGCCTCAAACCCCTTTCGTTTTCTCACTCCACGCATTTCACTTTAGAGCAATTCCCCACACTCTGCAGCTAGAGCGAATGTCCAGCTTCAGAACCCCTCCTTTAGTGTTCTTCCTTTTTCTGGTTTGGGGCATTTGCTCACTGAGGGTTATCGTGGCTCTTTTTGCCTTTTTCTCTCGCTGCTTTACAACGCCATGGGAGGGTTTGTGGTGTGGGCTTTGTTGTTGTTTGGATCTGTTTTTGGGGTTTGATCGACTGAGGGGTGGTGGAGATTATGCTTCCATTTCCGAGTGGGAGGATGAAAGTTGAAAGAAAACGGACCGAGGTCAATGAGAAGTAAACCCCGGATGTTTGGTGGAGAAGGAGGAGAAGAAAAAGAAGATATCCCTTTCGTGAAGATATATTGATGTGGCATTTAACCAAAATTTCACTCGAAACAAGGAACAAGGATAGAAAGATATCCAGAGACGACCGACCCCTATGTGTTCATTTTCAACGGAAAGGGTTCACTTCTGAGGAAGGCCCAAACTCCAAATACGAGGTATTTTTGCAGTGAAATTGAAAGGGCTGAACTTGACCCTCATTAGAACGAGAGGAAGGGAGGAGATGTCAATGGATTTACACTGTCTCGTGTGGCTCTCTATACGTTTCTCTCCCTGAGTTGGAGACTTTTCTCTCTTCCACCCTTCTTTGGTGACTCACTTCTACTGATCTTCTAGCTACCTTTTCACTCCTCTCCACTCTCCACTTGTCTCGTATTCTCTACTTCACAACCTTTCTCTTGAACTATGGAGCTTTTCACAGTACCGGGATGGATGAAGAGGGCGATCTTTTAGCAGAGAGGATGCAAGACCAGATAGGCGTCGGCAAAATGGTTGAACTAGTAGAGCTGGAGGATGCACCCAACTTTGCAGCTATGATGGAGCGAGTTCTGCTAGTAAAGCCATATGGTTTCAAGATACCACCTACTAAGATCATCATTGGTTATCTCTTACAAGCATGGAGAACAGGAAGAAAGGTTACAATCTCGCCTAGTGAGCAGTAGAGGGATATTCTCATCTGTCTCTTCCATGATAGAAGAGACGAGGAGCTGGTCTTTAAAGGCGAAGCCTAGACTATGAGAGGAGTTCGTGTGCTTATCCCAGAATGGGAGGTGGGGATCCCACTTGAATGCCTCAAGCTCTAGGACCTATATACATGGATTCAAATTCGAAGCTTGGAGGTGGTCGAGGCGGATTACCACGATGATAAGCTACCCAAACGGTTCTCAACACCAAGAGCGCTGGTCAAGATCTAGATTACATAGCCTTTTAACTCCAGGAATCCTAGTCAAATGCAACAGTGGAGCTGCCATGTGGACAAGTTTTCTCTACGGAAATCTGTCTACCTTCTGTCACTTGTGTGATGTGTTGGGGCATAATAGAGAGCGGAGCCCACAAGACTTTCAGAAGGAAGCCCAAAGAGCTACGAATATAGCCTAAGGATATGGGCCTGAACTTAGGCCCCTTTGCAGCCCAAGCATTGGATGAACTTAGGCCTATGTCAAAAATGCATAGGTGTGAAATCATGCTAGGTGGCTTCACCGGGGCTCTCCGTGATACATCGAAATTCCGAGAAAATTCACGATGGAGTTAGGAAGGAGGTCGACACAGATCAATCACATTGGAGGAAGGATGGGAAGTTATGGAGGTATCAACCGAGGAGAAGGCAGAAAGAAAGCACTAGGAATCGATGCAAGGTGTCTATGCTACAAGGAACTTTAATAGCTGACCGACCATTCAAGAAATCTCAGACCAGGTAGAGGAGGGCAGCGATCGAGTGAATCAGGGTGAGGGAGGAATGGTCGGAGGCAATCCCATAGAAGTCAAAATGGCTGAGGAGGCGGCCCTTAACATGCCTCCACCTCAACCATGAGTCGACTACCATCATGGAAGTGTTGAGGGCTTGGAGGATCCTTGATAGCTCGGGTGTTGCTCTGCTTCCAACGTGAGCACAAGGCTAGTTATATATTTTTATGTGAAACTAAAATCAATGTAGAAAAAGGAGTACAACAAGTTGCAAGGAGGTGCCATTTTGATGGATGCTTCGAAGTGGATGCCCAAGGAAAGGCTTGTGGAATAGCGAGAGACGGGTAACTGTACTGCACTTTACATAACATTACATACACATAAGGATTAGCACGTCTAATACTGCCAGGTGATCGGTTCCTTACTTATGCATATGGGCCTCCCTATGTTAGTCAGAATGGGCAATTTTGGTTAGACTCACTCCACTGAGATAGGAAGAGGGTGTCAGGGCCCTTGGGCAATAGTAGGAGATCTTAATGAAGTTCTAAGTGTTAAAGAAAAATCAGGAGGTAGAAGACAACTTGGGATGAGTAGGCATTATCTGAAGGATTTTTTGCTTGATACTGGACGTATAGACTTAGGATTTCTTGGTGCTGCATATACCTGGAAAAACAATAGGATGGGCCATCAACATATTAGGCAGAGACTGAATAGGGCCCTATAGCAAATCAAGAATGGACTTTAATGTTTCCTAAAGCTAGGGTTATCCATATATCAATTTAGTCATCAATGAATCAATTTTGATGAACCACAATACAATGAATTGCTCACCCAACTTTGCTTCGATTCAAAACTACTCACACTTGACCCCACATTGGAACTGCCCATTGCCCGTGGATTGATCTATTTTGTGCATCAGAGCATACCTTCATTCTACACGATTGTCTTTTACTTACCCATTTGAATTAGACCATCAATTTAGGGTTTTCATTGCATGTATATTGGCTGATCCAAAGTTTTGTAGTCTAGTAAAGTAAAAATTACCACTGAAGGTAGCAATCACATACTAGTTGGATTAGTTATATGCTTTTTATCTAAACCTTGAAAGCTACCAACTTCTTAGACTATATTAGACATTCGGTGGTATTGCACTAAAAAGATAATTATTCAATTCATATGATATATTTACCGTTGAACAATAACCCAAATATTACCTAACAAGGCGATCAGATTACCATCACTATTACCATGCGTAGGCATAGCTTCTCAAATGTGTTAAAATCGATGGGTAGGATGATATTAATCATAAGCGTCTTGCTTAGATATTCTCTATTTATTGACCCAACAAGGGAATGACATGAGCCCACCTAGATGACATTGGTATGCTTTCCCTTGACATTTTTGGCATTGTGGATTACAACTGGCACATCATTTCTCTGAGGGATCGGCCAGCTTCAAGTTCCAGATTGTGAACCAATACCCCTAGTCCAATTTTAGTGTCTATGAATTTCATAAATGATGTAGATTAAGATATATCATTTGTTTATTACTTTGCCTACCGTTAATTTAATAGGACAAGAGGCAAAAATTTACCGACATATCAAATTTGGATACTGTAAATAGAGAGAATCTATGTTGGAGAATCTTACTAGCATTACCTTTCGAGAATTTTCATGAGAGTTCACTATGTATCATGGTTTCATCTAAATGAAATATCTATCGAGTCAAATCGTAAAAATAATTTTAAATCCAAGTATTTAAAGGAAATTTTAGAAAATTAATTATTGTACTGCCATGGAAAAATTATTATTTATTACTGTAATAAATAATAATGGCGCTTTTTAATCCATCTTGTGCCGCTAATAATTCGAAGGTGTCGTCTCCACTTCTCCAAACGCCAACTCCCTTTATATGGAAGGAAGCAAATGCCAACGGCTCCGCGTCAGAAGCGCTACTTACTTCCAGGGAGGCTTTGGGCAGTTACATGCGCTCTCACTCTGAGGCGGCCATTGTCTACTCATTGCTGCATAAGATATTTGAGACAGTAATATTACCATGTTGATTAGGGTTAAGATGTATTGGATTTAATTAATGTGGACAGATTTTTTTTTTTTTTTTTGCTCATGCTTTTCCGCTTTCTCATGGATCTTGATGAGGTCGGCACGGTCGGTCACTCGGTGTATCGTAAGAGGTATTATCCGCTTCTTCCTTGCAATTAGGATACCAAACAGTAGGGGAGGGATGCTCTTGAGGCTTATAAAGATCTCAGAACTATCGTTCCTTTCTCGATACGCGATCGTGGTGGTGGCTTTCATTAATTAGCTCTATAAGTGGGATGATGGTCTTAGTCTGTTTTAACAAAAGCATTAATTATATGGAAGACGCCTCGTCATGGCTGGAATATAGCAATTCTGATGAGTGGCTAAATCATCTTTCGAGCTCTATATAAGCTCGACCCTACGACCATTTATATATCTGCTAAAAGGCAACACTGATCGATCTCTCCTGCACAGTCCAGCGATATTAAACTGCAAATCATGACAAAATCACCTCTCGCCTCTCCATTCATCGGCACTTTGGTTCTGGTGGCTATGCTTCTGGTCTCTGGTGAACATTTCTTTTTGCGTGTCACCCAGTTATTGGTTTCGTGTCTACTGGTCTCCTCATTGGATCGCTAATTATGGGTCGGTTTTCATATTTTTGTCGACGAATTCTGATTTCCGGACTGAATTTGTGCAGGAGGAGCTCCGATGCTGGCCCTCGCACAGGTAGTTACCATACTGAACATCCCATCCCCTGGTTTGCCTCCTCCAAACTTTTCTCCCTTTGTTTTTTTTTTTGAGATAATTCTGTCTATGGCAGCAGCAGAAGACCTGGTGCGTGTCGAAACCCCCAGCAAGCGACGCAGCGCTGATCTCGAACATAAACTTTTGCTGCAATCAAGTGGGGTTGAACTGCGGAGCCATACAGGAAGGAGGAGCCTGCTATTTCCCCAACACGCTCACGAACCACGCCTCTGTGGTGATGAATCTTTACTACCAGACCTACAACCGTAACCCCTGGAACTGTGACTTCGGCGGAAGCGGCCTCACGAGTCTCACCGACCCCAGTAAGTCACCGGACTATCCTTCTATATTACTTTGCATATATTCATACGCTTTGGCCACTGATCAAAATCAATTAGATTACACACACACACACACACACGCACGCATATATATAACCTATTTTATCTTTGGAGAAAGCGTGCTAGATGTTCTGCATTGACTTCGTTTGACTCTTCTGATCATGGAAATTACATTTAGATCAGTAAACGGGTAATAATTAAGATTCCTTTTTAAGGGTAATCCTAAGAGTCCCTTTGACGATAGGCAATAAAATCCACTTAAATTCCTCCGCTCCTTTCTATGCCATGAGACCCATAGTGGGGGCTGCCTTTTGATTCTCCTGATTCAACATGCCGTTCGACATGGCCTCGTTGATTCGTATTTGTTGAGGTCCAAGGTTTGCACTTGATCGGCCAATTTAATAAGAAAAAAAATGCTCCCCCATCATATATTCAATTCGATTTTCACTAATAGGATTTCATCCTCTTTCAACTGAACATTGTTCTGAAGGATTGATCGATAATGCGGCTTCTTAAGATGTTGTTGCATCAGTTCGATGTTCTTACGTTAATTTCCTGCTCATCCTCATTTGCAGGTTATGGGAATTGCAATTACGCGTAGGATGGAATTAAGTCTCCGAATTAAGGGCAGCTTGGAATTTTTAGTAGTGATCAATAATTAGTATATTGATGTGAATAATTTCTCTTTGATTGTATCTTTTGCATTTTTTGTTTTGGGAGAGGCGGTGGAAGACATACATATATAAGTCCATGAATGTATTGCACAAAGCTCTGTGTAAACGGATAACCTGATCACAGGACTAAAACCAGGACTGGAAACACTAATTACTATCATAATATTCCACAGTAGTCACCTCAAGTTGGCGCACAAATGTCAATAACGCCCAAGTTAAGGAGCAAGAAATTGGAACTGTTGGACAATGAACGATAAATAACAGAGACACGTGATCACTTGGGATTCCTTGTTAGTCTACAAATCCCACACCCATTGGATCGAGCTGAAATAGACTAAATACTCCCATTAGGTCAACAGCAAGTAGTATTAGAGCTGCAGGAGACACTTGGACGGCGAGGATCCTCAACGAGGATCAATTCACGGTCATCGAACTCAAGGAAAGCTGGGGATATGACATGTCTGTCTGTAGATCTTCAGCTGCCGAGGGTTCATGACAAAAAGGTGATCTCGATCTCAAAGGATACGTACATGTTTTTGAACTGCAGTTTATGTGTAATTTAAATGTATGTGACCTTCAAGAGGTGGATTGTTTATTGAATGGTTTGAAATTGGAGATTCAATCTCATGCGAGGATTTTCAAGCCTCAAACCCAACATGATGCGTATGCATTAGCTAGGTTGTAGGAATTCATCAATCCAGCTCCTAAAACTCCTTATATAACTTCATGGAAAATGGGAAAGCCGATGGTAGTGTTTCAGACGTTGAAGTCCTAAAGGAAGAGCATAATGTAATTTCTGAAACACGGTTGTATTTTCCTTCAAAGGGCAAAGGCGTTTAAGAGCAGGATATCATCGATTTAAAGAGATTTGATGAAGAAAGCAAAGTAGGAGTGAGTTCAATCTGCGTTTCAGAACAACCAATTGATGATGCAAATCTTCAAGATGCCCCTTCTTGGAGTTGATGCTGATAAAGTGCCATGGAGGGAGCTGACCATCAACAACTCCTCAATTCAAGCTGATTTGGAGCTATGGTCGCTCAATATTTTTGCAGATCCTAGTGACAAGCCCAAATTTGTCATCAATCATAAGGGTGCAGAGAAACAACTAATTGCCAAAGGGACATCATCCATGGCCCCCCACAGTGAGGCGTGTGGTTGCTGAGGCTTACCTTGGCACCACTATGAAGGATGTTGTTGTCACCACTCCGGCCTACCTCAATGATTCTTGGAGACAGGATCCAGAGGACGCTGAAATCTTTGCTGGTTTGAATGTCTTGTTTCTAATAAATGAGGCCACCAGTTTCAGTGTGCAAAATGAGTTGATTTTCGATCCTGGAGGAAAACTTTTGATGTTTCTCTTATTACCAC
This sequence comes from Sonneratia caseolaris, assembly GCA_900006705.1. Taxonomy (NCBI): domain Eukaryota; kingdom Viridiplantae; phylum Streptophyta; class Magnoliopsida; order Myrtales; family Lythraceae; genus Sonneratia; species Sonneratia caseolaris. The sequence goes on along the minus strand of CXYZ01009481.1, from coordinate 522,054 downwards.
TGAAGAGAGAATCATTGAATTAAAAGTCACTGCTGCTGACACACACTTAGGAAAGTCGTACTGGGAGCCAATTTGAATAACTCAGACTAGATTCGGAGAATTTGAGAAGGGGAGATTGCCCTGTGTACATGTTTTTGAGGGCTAGCTGGAGAAGCGAGGAGAGTGTAGAGGAGGTTAAATCAAAGGAAATACCATCACTGGATGTTCCTGAAAGCCAAAAATGTTTGGTAAGGCCGTAAAAACCATTTGTAGATCAATTTGCTGTAATGAAGGATCTGTGCAAGAGTATTGTTGGAAGCTGGTGTAGCCACACAAACATTCAGCATCTTATGCCATTCTCGTAAAAAATGGAGCTATTTATTGTTAGCAATGTTCTTGAGGTGAATTCTAAACTTTTGAAAGCTCAGCCCTGGCAGCAAACCTTCTCTAAGGGTGCCTATTTCCAACCAAAAAAAAAATGATGTGGCGTGAAGGAATACAAAGTGATCATAAATCCCCATGCTGGTGATGTCATGTGAATTACGCAGACCATCCATCAAACGAATTCTTCTAGTCATTTCCCAACTACTGGACCTACAACCCTTTCAAGGACTTGATGTCTTATGCCCAGACCGAATTCAAGGAAACAACGACATCATATCTACGGGTCATTGGCAAGCTGCTTTTATTACCCTCTCTTGTTACAGTTACAGCTCTTCCAATGTGCTGATTCGCAGAGTTCACTCGCTGTCTTGTTCATCTATGGCCTGTGCCTCGGCAGATCCATTCTTCTTCCAAGAGGCGGTTGAGCCCCTGCCATGGAATATATTGATGCCAAGGCTCAGTTATACCTTGATGTGACTCGTGGGATGCTCCACGCTGTGGGAACTTCTCTTGCCGTGAGGTACGGATTGACATCAATATTTTTACTTCGGAGGTAATGGGATCATGGAATACATGACTATTTTGGATAGAAGGAAGGTTAAAAGAGGATGAACAAATGGAAGGTACGATCTTAGCTATTTTTAGTTTTCTGAAGCTCTTAATCTTGAAGCACCCTGAGCATATAACAGCATGGAGTCTACCACTTCTCGCCCTACTTCGTTGGGTTCTTAGCTATATATGATTACACTCATGTCCATGTTAATCATGCTCTACTCACAAGTTCAACGGACCTTGATGAACGTTCATGCAATAGCAGAAGCTCTTTTGGAATTCTATTGATTGAAGGAAGAGGCAAACTGCAGGTGCGGTGAACGTCCCTTGATTCGAGTAGCATGTGGAAGAGTTGGACTCTGAGTGGTCTTGAGCCCCTTCAACCTGTTAATGTTGTTCTCTTCGGTTTCAAATGTGGTGTTACGCATGAATTGCGACGGCACGAAGATCATTGAGAAGTTTCCATTCACCTGCGACTTGTTTTCCTCATTGGTATGGGGACAAGGTTATTTATTCATTTATTTAAAATAATGGGGAGAGAAACGTCATGGTTGTTTTAGTAAAGGGGGTAATCTATAAATAGAGTGAAATAGAGGTAGGGGCTTACTTGTAATGAATGGGAAAAGTGGGGGCTCAATTGTAAGAGAGAAGTTCTTGGCCATCCTCTGAAAAGCCTTGTAACTGAGCTATCGGGGTTGTGCTGTGGTAATGAATTGAGGCTCCTCTCTTCTCTGTCGTTCCCTTTCTTCCTTCCCTTTCTTCCTCTTCTTCTACATTTTCTTCCTCGTTCCAATCTCAGTTCTTCTCCTTCTATCTGCTGATGCTCAATCCCTCTCCCCTCTGCTCTGTCTTCCTCAATCTCGCAAAAATGGACGCATTCCAATTGGTATCAGAGCCGATTTCACCCTTGGGATGCGACTTGAGTGGTGACCCGCAGAGTGGTAGTGGCTTGGAAAAAAAAAAAAACAAGAAGAGGAATGTGCCCTGAAAAAAGGCTGTGACCAATGAGAATTTTGGTTCTCAATCGGGTTACTGTCAGGCTACACATCTCACACCGGTGGGATTGGGCTAAAAAGGGGCTAAATATATAGTATCGACTCCTATCACCTAACGAACGAACTGCTCTTTTGGGTTGGGTTTTCTCATTCGGTCCATGACACCATCATGACTACGTGTGACTTTCCAGCGTTGGCTCATAGCACCATCACGACTCACACTGGTCCATAATACTTATTAATGTTATTAAAAGTGCACTCCGGATCGGTTTAAAATAGGATTGGAATTGTTTGATCTAATTATGATTTAGTCCGTTTACTTAATGATCCGGTCCGGTTACGGGTCATGATTCAGGCAAATATGGATCAGTCCCGAACTGTTTATAAACTGGCCAGTTAATAGTCCAGGCAGTTTGGTATGTGAACCGTTAATCTTTTTAATTTTTTTTAAATTTTAAATTGATTCGATAAAATCCAACCGTTGATTTGTAGAATTTTTTGTAATATGGCTAGTTTTTAACAGGTCCAAACAGGTTTCTAAACGGTTTCAAGTCGGTTTAGTAGAGTAATGGTCCGTATCGATTATGGTTCAACAGATTCTATATTTTGAAACTGGCTTATAACCGCTCCAAACCTACTAAAAACGGTTACGGTCTGGATTAGGAACGGTCAGAGCTAATTCCGGATTTAGATGGTCCAGTTATGAGTCAATCCGACCCGTTTAACATCTCTAACACTTATTTACAGAAAATGAGCAGCACATCCATCAGGCAAAAAAAAAAAGAAAAATTCATGGAATTGCTGTAGCGATTTCCTGCCGTTCCGTTCCTCAACAATGAACAACGTTAATTAACCTCGACCAAGCAGGGTAAACCTAACCATCCTCGCACGACTCCTTCACAGTTGCCTGTCTCCGCCTTCTCTTCCTTCTCTTCCTTCTCTTCTCCCGCCTGACTACGGTACATTGCCAGCTGCACATCTCCTCCTCCTCCTCAATCAGCCTCTGCATCCGCTCCTCCTTCTCCTCTCCCTCCTTCGGTCAGGCGACCGAGTAGCAGTGCAGCTGTGCATCTTTGAGTTCCTCCTCGTCGTCGCCCTCCAACCCGACTCCCAACTGGCAGCCCATCTGCGTCTCTGAGGCCTCCGCCCCCTCCAGTCCTCCCAGCCGACTCCCGCCTGGCGCTGCAGCTGTGCCTCTACGGCCTTCTCCACTTCCTAGGCGAAGTCATTAAACATCTCTCTACGTGACATCTGTGAGTCCAAACTCACGTGTAGCACCTCCTGCTTCATGTCTGCATAGCTAGCTGTTGCATTTTGTTTTTAGTTTCTTGTTGAATGATGGAAGGGGATTGCTGGGCTGATGAAACTGTGAATGCTCATTCATGTTGAACGTAAGAGTATATTTGAACGAGCTGTTACTGAAATAGCGTAATGTTTACTTGATGGGATTCATGTGAAATTGCTGGAATGGATGAAAAGATCAATACACGTTGAAAAATAACCCGGCAGAGGTATTTTTATGTTTATTTACCTGGATCTTGATAATAGCCACAGATTTTGACGTCAAGACCACACTAATGCCTGTGCCAGATGGCCTGATAAGAATGCTGAGCCATGCCAGGTGGCCCCATCATATTGGGTATAGTTCATCGAGACGGCATGGCCTGTCACTTGCCAGGCATAGTTGGCACTGTCTGTGCCCCAGATTGGCGGGGAAACACATTGATTTTAGGTCTTTTCTGGGCTGAACCTTCATTCTAGACCTTAAAATAGCTTCAGTTGTGTTTCAAACTGTTTGAGGTAAATCCCATCACAAGACTTGAGAACAAATTCAAGTAGTGGTCTTAGATTGAGACTCGAGACTGAGCTCCACGACCTCTGAGGGACGAGATGAACAGTCCCAATTGATACAACCTAACTTATCCTTTTTCTTCTAAGTTCGATCTCTATGGTCATTAAGTCATGTTGAATAAAATGTTTATATTTAGTTTATAGGGACTGTTATGACTGCTGTTTGCTGATTTCTTTCTAATCAATTCTATTCCTCCAAGGTCTGATTGTTCTGTATAATGGAAAAAAAAATTTTGTGCTCAATGTTAAACCATGTTTCATCAGTTCCATTGATATGAATTTCATTTTTTGGATATCATGGTGCTATTAATCATAATGAATAATAGGCTCTAGATCAGTCATTGAGACTCTTTTTCTCTTGTGTTTAATATGTTCCTAGTTTGTTATCTGTTTGTTCAGCATAGCATGCTTGTAACCACTGCATGCTCTCTTAGGTGGATGCTCTTAATTCAAAATGCATTGTCACAAATCAAGTAGCTAAATGTGTGGTGTTTATTGTCTGCTTTTTGGATATTCTTTTGAATCCTATCAATGAAAATTTCTTCATCCAAATCTTGAGATAGTAGCAGGTTTCTTGTAATAAAATTTGATCTGCAGTGCTGGAAACCAGCAAATGTTAAGTGACCATAAAATTTCCCAAACAAAATGAAATTTTACTAGTACCTTAATGTACTAGGAGTGCCCTATCGATGCAGATATTACCCCTTCAAGATCCCTATGACCAGACAGATTTATTACTAACCTAGAAGCAGGGCGAGGAGGACAAATGGTACTGAGAAATCTGAGACTCTGGGCCATTGAGGGCTTTCAAGAAAACCCTCCCCATGGGAAAGTTCCTCTGCTTTGTTCATCACTCCAGCTCCTACCTTATTACCACCACAATGGTAATATATAAAATCCTACTCTCACTCATTCTATTTTCAATCAAAGTCATAAAAACAAAAAATTCAACCTTTCTTCCTCATTTCAGTGTATTACCATCAATAGGACCCAGCATGATTCCTACCATTGATTAATTTATATCTTAAAAGTAAAATTACTAAATTACTCATGATGTTAATTAAATTAAAGAATTATAATAAAACACAGTTTCACTCTTCATTCTAAGCATAAGGTGATTATGGCCTCTTCTCTCTCTCTACTCCAAGGATCATCTTTCAAACCTATTCATGGCAACACATGAAACTCGGATGGAGTATTTGTTTTAATTGAGTAAGAACTTAGCTCCTTTATTTGATGATATATATAGTTTGTTAATCTACTGTCCATTTCCTAACAAAAATATATCGTGAAAAGTTTGTTTTATTTCTGCTTATTCACATTAGAGTGATGATATGATAATTATCTAATTGTTTATTTGTTTGGATGTAGAAATAAGAGTTAGACATAGGAGGAAAATAAAGGATGTATTAATCTTTTAATTAATAAGTTATATATATATAAGTTTAATTTTTTTTCATCTGTTCCCCTTACTAAGGCATTTCCAAACAAGGTTAATTTTTCCCTCTGCTCCCCTCCTTTCCCTTTCCCTCCTTTCCCCTCTTTTCCCTTCCCTTCCCTTCCCTCCATTCACTCTAATCCAAACAAGGGGTTGGGATCTCTGTAACTTGTAGGTGAGTTCTATTGGGTAAAGCTAATGATTACAGGTATCTGGTGTTCAACACCCTTGACCTATTCTTAAACCTTAAACGAGTATCAGCACCACCATGGAATTGAGAGCTTCAATTGGAACCACCTATTTTAAGCAAATCTAGTGATGTAAAATCAATAGCAAGATGAGTTGTGTTGTCTTATAGAACACAAAGTGTGTTAATCAATTGACATAGCAGGACAGTGATCGTGGAAATTGTAAGACTATGTCTAATTGTAGTTTTTGTTGGATACAATGTCTTTCTGGTTTTTACAATTTTTAATTATGAAATGCTGTTTTGTGGATCATCTGCTGCACAATTGTATGTTGCTTTTAGAAATTCTCCTGAAACGCGTTTTTTCCTTGGGAGGTTCCAAAAGGTAGAGTCTGGGTAGAGGGAGATAACAAATGCAATTCCCATGATTCAATAGGTTTTGGGGCAGTGACATACAGCATTGTAGAAGGCAAATTATTTTAGAGAGTAAGAATGCATTTCCTTCAGCCTGATATATTTTCAATTAATAGTTCTATATTTGCTTTTCTGTTTAGGATTCATCATTGCAAAATTAGATCTTACTAGTGATGCGCTGAAGTCTATTGACCAATTTTTTAAAAAGATTCTCTCTTTTGATCAGCGCAAAACTTTATTGCTTCAAAACTGCCAAAATTCTTCAAAGTAGATTCTATTGTTTTATCATATCTCTTACATTTCATGGCTGAAGTAGTATGTATTCTGGATTTTATTTGGCAGAATGGAAGCAGACTTAGCCCTTTAGAGTTTTGTATGCAGTTCTGGATTTTTATTGTGTGATTGATGGAGCAGCCATCATGATCAGGCAAACCATCTAAAACAGTGATTCCATGAATTGCTATTATTATTTTGTTCTCTGTTCTTGGTTGCTATTCTATATTGATAATAACCTCTGTGGGGCATTTCTGAAGTGGTTTTTTCATTACTTGGAACCTGGGCAAAATTCAAGAAATCAACATGGTAAAATTGTTGGTCTAGTAACTTTTCTGTACTTCACATCAGTTGCAATTTGTTGGATTCCTTTAAAGTGCAATTTCATTATATGGAAGACAATTGGGCATTCGATTATTTCTCCATATTTTTGCATGATATTTTCAGGTAGTGACAAAGCAATTCTGTATTGCAGATTTGGATCACTTCTGAATAAATAGATTGACTGAGTGAATGAATAGGTAGACTGAGGTACACTCTTCTTTGCTTGTAAGCATTTCCCTAATTTGTTAATTGGGTTTCGCTATCTTTATATTCTTTCATGTATTGTGGAATTGGACTGTGATGCAGGTAAATGTATTACAAGCTTGGATAATGTAGAATCCGAGGAATGCGAGGAATTGCTCTGTTGAAGAGAAAATTCAGTGAATCACCCTACACATTCCTTTACTTCTCTTCTTCAGCTTCAGCTTACCGTCTTTGTGAACAACCTTTTGACCTCTCCACATGCATTGCAACATTGCAGTCATGTGCTCAGCAAAAGAATCTCATGAAAGGCAGAGAAAATCACTGCTATATGCTCAAAAGTGGGTTCTTAGATTCTCCCTCATCTATCACCAGCCTCATCAACATGTATTCCAAATGCGACCAGTTACAATATTCTTTTCACATCTTTAATACTCAAGCACATGATTACAATGTTTTTATCTATAATGCGATCATTGCCAGTTTTGTTGCACATGGTCTAGCTGAAAAGGGAATTAAGCTATACCAGGAAATGAGAGATGTTGGTATAATCCCAGATAAATTCACATTCCCTTGTGTTCTGAAAGGTTTATCTGATGCTGGGAATGCTTCAGAGATCAAGAAGATTCATGGATTGGTGTTTAAACTAGAGCTGACTTTTGATGTTTTTGTAGGAAGTGCATTAGTTAATTGCTATTTGACATTTGGGCTAATTCAGGAGGCAGAGACGTTGTTTGATCGACTGTCAACAAGAGATGTTGTGTTGTGGAACTCAATGGTTAATGGTTGTGCACAGGCTGGCCAGTTCTGTAAGGCTCTGAGAGTCTTCAGAGAAATGTGTGAAATTGGGATTTCGCCCAGCAACTTTACTGTAACAGGGGTCCTTTCGGTATTTGCAGAGATGGAACACTTCGAAAATGGAAGAGCCATTCATGGGTTTGTGGTAAAGATTGGATATGATTCGTGTGTTCCAGTTTGCAATGCCTTGGTCAACATGTACAGCAAATGCAAGTGTATGGATGATGCTTTGGTAATTTTTGAGATGACAGTGGGAAAGGATCTATATTCGTGGAATTCAATAATATCAGCGCATGAAACATGTGGTGATTATTATATGACTCTGAGGCTTTTTAGGAGGATGTTGAGCAGTGGAATTAAGCCTGATTTGGTCACAGTCACAAGTGTCCTTCCTGCTTGCTCTAATCTGGCAGCTCTGTCTCATGGTAAAGCGATCCATGGTCATATTATAATGGATAGAAACAGTTACAGTACTGCTGATGTACTGATGAACAATGCTCTCATGGACATGTATGCGAAGTGTGGGAGCATGAGAGACGCACTCTCGGTCTTTGAGAGTATGATAAATAAAGATGTGGCTTCATGGAGTATCATAATCATGGGCTATGCTATGCATGGTTATGGCAATGAGGCATTAGATTTCTTTAAAAGGATGTGTGAAACAAGATATCGGCCTGATATGGTGACCCTCATTGGTGTTTTATCAGCGTGTAGTCACTCTGGCTTTCTTCGACAAGGCCGTGAATTCATGGCACAGATGGAATCACTATATGGTGTAACACCGACTGTGGAGCACTACACCTGCATAGTTGACATGTTGGGTAGAGCCAATCAACTTGCAGAAGCCTACGAGATTGCACGGACGATGCCATTCAAGGACAATTCAGTCGTATGGAGGGCTCTATTGGCAGCTTCTCGGCTCCATGGAAATGTAGAAATAGCAGAGATTGCCCTGAGGATGGTGCTTGAGCTTGACCCAGAGCATTGTGGAAGCTATGTACTGATGTCCAATGCTTATGTGGCAGCAGGACGCTATGAGGAAGTCATAGATGTTAGGGACTTAATGAGACAGAAGAATGTGAGGAAGATTCCTGGATGTAGTTGGATCGAACTTAAAGATGGTGTTCATGCTTTTATTAACAGTGACAGAACTCATCCGCTAATCGACTCTATATATGCTGAGTTGCTGCTATTAACTGCTCGCTTATATGAACATGGCTATGTTCCTGGCGGTTGAACTTGAGCTAGGCAAGAGTCATACTCATATGTGCTTGATACTCATTTTACCAATTTTGAGGAATTATAAAATCTTATTTGTACCATAACACTTTTTTGGATTTTTTGAGATAGTTTTCTTGCACATTCAGTGTGGGGAAGGCTTTCATTGAACTAAATTGTCTTGAGCACTGAATATCTTCTTTGGATTATTTGTACTGACTTGCAGTTCTCTGGCATATTGCTGGCTCATTCAAGGTTGAGGCTCAGGATATCCTGAGCACTGAATATCTTGTTTGGATTAGTCTTGAGAGTTTCCTCTTGGAGGCTTCAAAGACATCTTTCAAGACATGTCTCAGTGCCACGTAAGGCTACAATTCATGAAAAACAATCTGAAGATGATTGATATTATATGTTGGATTTTAAACTGATTGCTTGTCCCATCTATGGCATGCATAATTATGGATGAGATGCTGCCATCCTGTAGAGAAATTCCGCATATATTTTAGTTCTTTGAATGATCTCTTGGCTTTCAAACCACATAGGTGCAGCCAAGGAAGCTTACTGCGGTGAGCCTGAAGAGATAAAACCAGAAGGAACTATACTTGCTTTGAAGATCAGTGATTTGAAATTAGTGCATGTATGGTCGTCTGGTATGCAGGTTTGTCAAAGGTGTAGGATTCCATTAATTAATCATACTAATATGCACCCAATCCTGAAAGAAAACTTACAGAGCTGAATTCTGTCTGGTTCATTGAGTAATGAATTCAGAATGAAATGGAAAAAAGGAGGGTCGCCCCTCACTGCTAACCTTCCTTGCAAGAGCGGTTGCATCTTGCGGAACTTCTTTCTGTTTGGTGATCGCAGATGTGCCCGGCTCCCTGATCTCCCATTGTGCATTTAGTGATTTCTTCCTCGAGCCAGCCAGCCAGCCAGCTTCTCTGGTTAAGCCGGCCAACATTCTACTCGATATATCATCTACACTTCTAAACATCTCATAAGGTTACCTAAATATACTTTGGTCATTTCATTTATGTGTACCGGCATGATTACTGCTCTCCTTTGCTTTTTTATTTTTTTTCCCTTTTTGATGAATAAAATGAAGATAATGGTAGTGCCAATTTTACAATCCCCAATGTTCGGGCTTTCTACTCTACAATGAATATATCATATGAATTCAATTTATCACTAATTACATCAATGTAGCACTAAAATAATTACGATTGTCAAGTGTTTTAGATAATGTGTTAGAAAAAATTTGAATATGTAGTCTTGGACTTACCAAACGGTTGTAATTTGCTAGTAATTCAATCTGTGTAAGAGTGAAAAGGACTACAAAATCCGACACTTTCCTTGGAGAATGAGCAGCCCATCAGACAAACTTAAAAATGTCGAGGAATTGTCCCTTCCTCAACAGCCTTAATTAACCTCATCGAGGCAAGGTAACCCTCATTCTAATAACGCCACCACCGTCGCCTTCTGTCTGACTGTCTCGGCCTTCTCCCGTCTGGCTACGGTACACTGCAGCTGCACATCTGCGCCTCCTCCTACTCCTCAATCACCATCTCCTCCGCCTGCTGCTTCTCCTCTTACTCCTCCGTTCAGACCACAAGTGGCGGTGCAGCTGTGTATCTGTGACCTCGTCCTCCTCACTCAGCCTCTGCATCTCCTCCTCCTCGTCCTGCAGTCAGACGATCGAGTGGCACTGCAGTTGTGCATCTGTGACCTCCTCCTCCTCCTCCCACCCGACTCCCAACTAGCTGCCCAACTGCGTCTCTGGGACCTCCGCCTCTTCCAGTCCCACTGCCCGACTCTCCACTGGCACTGCAGCTGCGCCTCGGCGGCCTCCTCCATTTCCTAAGCGAAGTCAGGAAACAGCTTTCTACTGACATCTGTGAGTGAGCTCCTCCTGCTTCATGTCTGCATAGCTAGCTGTTGCATTCTGTTGATTAGTTTCTTGTTGATTGATGCAAGGCAATTGCTGGCCTGATGAAACTATGAATGCTCATTCATATTGAACGTAAGACTATATCTTAAATGAGCTGTTAATGAAATATCTAATGTTTATTGGACGGGATTGGTGTGAAGTTGCTGCAATTGATTAAACCATCTATGCATGTTGAAAAATAACATGGCAGAAGTATTTTTATGTTTATTTACCTGAATTTTGATAAAAGCCACAGATTTTGACATCAACACTGTGCTAATGTCTGTCGCATATGGCCCGATAAGATTGCCAGGCATAGTTGGCACTGTCTTTGCCCCATATGGGCAGGGAAAAACCTTGATTTTAGGCCAACGTTTTTTTCTGCTGAACCTTCATTTTAGACCTTAAAATAGCTTCAGTCGTGGTTCAAACTGTTTCAAGTAAATCACGAGAATTGAGAATGAATTCAAGTGTTGTTCTTAGATTAAGACTCAAGATTGAGCTACAGGACCTTTGAGGAGCAAGATGAACAGTCTGACATTTCACTTGATACAACCCAACTCATCCTTTCGCTTCTAAGTTTACGCTCTACAGTCATTGAGTCATGTTAAATAAAATCCTTTTATTTAGTTTTTAGGGACTGTTTGGGCTGGTGTTCACTGATTTCTTTCCAATTGGTTTTATTCCTTTGAGGTCCTATTGTCCTGTGTAATGAAAAAAAAATTATGCTCAATGTTAATCCGTGTTTCATTAATTCCACTGTAATGAATTTCATTCTTGGATATCATGGTGCTGTTAATCATAATGAATAATGGCTTCTAGATCTGTCCTTTAGACTCTTTTGCTCTTTTGTTTAATATGCTCCTTGGACGATGATTCCTAGTTTGTTAGCTGTTTGATCAGCATACCATGCTTGTAACCACTGCAGGCTCTCGTCTGTGGCTACTCTTGATTCAAATTGCATTAGTCACATATTTAAGTAGCTAAAAGTGTGGTGTTTATTGTCTGCCTTTTGGATCTTCTGTGGAGCCTCCAGATGATTTATTTTCAAGTTATTATAGGGGGCTGCAGTATTTTCTTTTTGACCTAGAAAAAATCATTTCTACATTGGATCATGCTTTTGTTGCTGCTGCTTATTTTGGTTTGTTTTTGGTGTCTTACAGTATAATTATCCTCTATGATAACATTGATGAAAGTTGGTCTTCCAGATTGTTTCAATGATATGGCCCATCTATTACCTAATAGGTCTTGGAATTTAATCAGTATTCTTTTAGTATTTCCTGCCAAAACATTTAGTCACCCATCATTTTAGAGATTAGATTCAACATATATATGTGGATGCAAGGAAAAACAAAAGGCCCATCTTCTTTGTGTCCTGATCTCTTTGGTGCAAAAAAGATCTGCTTCCATAACAGATCAAGAAAAAAAGGCATAATTCATTCAATGTGATTAAATTGACATAAAGTTAGAGTGAAGAATTGCAAATGGATTTTGTTGCCATTTTAATAGTCGTTTCTTGCCTTCTCTGGACTATGTAGCTTAGCATCAGGGTATTGGTTGGATGGAGAAATTTTGAACTAGGAGGATTTAAAGGGAGAGTGTTATTCATTGAAATTCTGCCATTCAAGTGAGGAATTGTTTTCCTTGATAAAATGGATCCTTGTATCACCAATTCAATCAAGAAAAAAAAGTGATATGAATGGAGGCATTCGGAAGGATAATGCTCTTCTTCTGAAACCTATCACTGAAAATTTCTTCATCCAAATCTTAAGATAATGGCAGGTTTCTCGTATAAAATTTGATATGCAGTGCCAAAAACCAGAAAATGTTACGTTACAGTAAAATTTCCCAAATAAAAAGAAGCTTTATAGATACCTTAATATACTAAGAGTGCCCTATCAGTGCAGATATTATCCCCTTCAAGATCCATATAACCAGACAGATTTATTACTAACCTGGAAGCAGGGAGAGAAGGACAAATGGTACCAAGAAATCTGAGACTTTGGGCCATTGAAGGCTTCAAGAAAACCCTCACTGTGGGAAAGTTCCTCTGCTTGCTCCATCTCTCTAGCTCCTACCTCATGACCACTGCAATGGTACCGTATTAAATCCTACTCTTCCTCATTCTATTTTCAATAAAAATCATAGAAACAAAAAAATTCAATCTTTCTTTCTCGTTGCCATGTATTGTAGGCAATAGGACCCAGCATGATCCCAACCATTGATCTATCTGGCAATTTTGTCCTTGTGGAGCGTATCTCAACCCATTTCAGGAAAGTACGCCGTGGTGACATGGTCCTTTTGAGGTCACCAGAAAACCCAAGAAAGCATGTCATCAAGCGCATCGTAGGCATGGAGGGTGATACTGTGACTTATCTCATCAAACCCTTTGAAAACGATGAATCTCGGACTATTGTGGTATTTATATGCCTGATTTTCAGTTTTTTCTTTATTTTTCACATTTTTAACCCTTTGATCATTGGGTAATTATCATCATTTGCAGGATATATGAGTATTGTGGATTTTCTTTTGATGAACATTCAACTTTAAATATTACTATTTTGTTGGAATTTGATTTGTCTGTGGTCCAACAGTAAAATAATTATAAGAATTTGTTTTTTGGGTCTTATTTCTTGTTCCAATGTTTGAGATCAGTTCTGTCACGGTGCTTGCAGGGTTTTTTTTTTGTGAGGATTCAAAGTAACATGCTGTCTTTAAAACTTGAACTTTTTTTTAATATATAATTTGAGCAGTGAGCCGCTGTGGGGAAGACAGATAGCTACACAAGGATAATTTCTTTTTTTCTTTAATGTGCAATTGTTGCAAATGGGTCAATTTGCTGAAAGGTGGTGAACTACGCCCGTGTGGGTATTGCCAAAGGAAACTCTGGTGGATGCCTGCAGCAAGATGGACTTGCAAAATGTTCATTTGATTTGGTGTAGGGTGAAGAATAACCTAGTCATCTTGTAGTTGGTACCCCTAGAAGTTTCTCTTACCCCTGTTTGGTTTGGGGTGAATGGGAATCAATGGAGGGAGAAATTCCATTGTATGGTTTCTAAATTACAACGGAGGGAAAATTTTCACTCCAGTTCCCCTCCAAAGCCATTTTTTTGGGTTGAATGGAGGTGAATAATTTTAATTAATTTTTTAAAAGTAAAATTACTAAAATTGTCTCATGATTTTTTTTAAATTAAACAAATAAAACATAAACACAATTTCACTCTGCATTCTAAACATTAAGTGATTATAACCTCTTTGCTCTCTCAAGGATTGTCCTTCGAACCTCTTCATGGTAATACATGAAACTCAGTGGAGTATTTGTTTTGATTATATGAGAACTTAGCTCCTTTATTTTATGATATATGTGGTTTATCAATCTATTGTCCTCCTAACAAAAAAAATAACCCTAAAAGTTATTTTTTCTGTACTTATCCACATTAGAGTGATGATATGATAATTTTCTAATTGTTTATGTGTTTTGGATGTAGAAATAAGAGTTAGACATAGAGGAAAGTAAAGGATGTATTTTTCTTTTAATTAATTAGTATCATATATACAATTTTGATTTTTTTTCCATCCATTCCTCTTAGTAAGATGTATCCTAACATAGTTAATTTTTTCCTTTGCTCCGCTCCCTATCCCTCCCTTCCCTTACCTTCCCTTCCCTCTATCCTCTCTAATCCAATCAAGGGATTAGGATCATTGTAGCTCGTAGGTGAGTTCTATTGGGTAAACCTAATGATTAGAGGTATCAGGCGCTCTACACCCTTGACCTATTGTCAAACTTTAAACAAGTATCAGCAGCACCATCAAACTGAGAGTTCCAATTGCGATCACCTATTGTAAAGCAATGTGAAATCAACAGCAAGATGAGTTGCATTGCCCTATAAAACACAAAGGGTGTTAATCGATTAAGACAGCAGGACAGGGGTTGTGGAAGTTGTAAGGCATTTAATTATAGAAGGGCAATGGTTTTTTTGTTGAATACGATGTCTTTCTGGTTTTTAGAATTTTTAATCTTGAAATGCTGTTTTGTGGATCATCTGCTGCACATCAGTTTGTTGCTTTTAGATGTTCTCCTTTTACACCTGTTTTCCTTTGTAGGTTCCAAAAGGTAGAGTCTGGGTAGAGGGAGATAACAAATACAATTCCCATGATTCAAGAAATTTTGGGGCAGTGCCATACGGCCTTGTAGAAGGCAAATTATTTTGGAGAGTAAGAATGCATTTTCTTCAGCCTGCTTTATCTTCAATCAGTAATTCTATATTTGCTTTTCTGTTTAGGACTCATCATTGCAAAATTAGAACTTGCTGGTGATGCATTGAAGTCTATTGACCAAGTTCATGTTTTATTGTGTTTTCTCTCTTTGGGTCAGTGCACAATTTTATTCCTTCAAAACTGCCAAGGATCCACGAAGAAGATTCTTTATACACACACATACAAGTTCAAAGTAGATTCTATTGTTTTATTATGTCTCTTACATTCCATGGCTCTGAAGTGATATGTATTCTGGATTTTATTTGACGGAATCGAAGTAGACTTAGCCCTTTAGAGCTTTATATGCAGATTTTGGATTTTGTTGTGTGATTTATGGAGCGAGTATCATCATCAGAAAACCATCTAAAACAGTGACTCCATGAATTGCTATTATTATTTTGTTGTGAGTTTTTGGTGGCTATGCTACATTGATAATAAGCTCTATGATGCATTTCTGCCTGGTTCTTTCATTACTTGGAACATGGGCAAAGTTCATGAAATCAGCATGGTAAAAGTTACTGGTCTGGTACCTTTTGTATACTTTGCTTTGGTTGCACTTTGCTGGATTCCTTTATGGTGCAGTTTCATTATATGGAAGACTATTGGTGATTCTATGATTTCTGCCATATTTTTACATGATAGTTTCAAGTACTGACAAACAATCATTCTGTACTGCAGATATGGCCAGTGAGCAGGTTTGGATCACTTCTGAATAAATAGATTGGCCGCATGAATAAATAGGTAAACTGAGGTACGCTCTTCTTTGCTCATAAGCATTTCTATTGTGTTTCTGGGATGGATGTATCGCTGCCTGATCTCATTACCTGGATCAGAGACCATTTCTCCGTTCTTGAAACTGTTTTTGAGGCACAGAATTATTGTCTGTGATCTTGACTAGTAGTCCTTGATGAATCTTCCTATTATGGTTCAATGGCTACAATTCCTTCTTATGTCAAATAATTTTAATATATATTGATTTCACTACATGGTTCTCTGATAGTATACTGATTAATCAGCTCTTGTTTTTCCTGAAATTCCCACAGCATGAGTCCAGTACGGTCAAGGCTGGGCGGGGATTTGGGAGGTATCCCGTCCTCAGTATTCTCCAACACAGCGTGGTTTGCTTCTCACTATAGGAGTCTGATTTCCCAGAAGACATCTCTGGAATTTGTTCTATTCTGGTCCTTTCAGAGTAGTTCTGGGTTCTCTGTGATTTGTGTTGAATTGACGTTACTGTCGGATCGAGCAAAAGCTTGCCAATTTTTTGAACTGGAAAAATGGAGGATGAATTTCATCAGCTTTGTATTCTGTACCTTGCCTGTTGGTTGATGATAACTGAATTTCTTAGCAATGGCGAAAGAATAGGTGGGGGTAGTAGGAGGCGGCAGCGGAAGTTGCCGTGGTGGGAGGGCAGAAAGAATAATATGAATTAACCGATTCATTTAAGAAGAGTAATTACTAATTAGGGGGTAATATGGTCTTTTCACCAATTCTGACCACGTTTTTTTTCACGTGGTTATGTCAGATCAACTTCCATTTGCTTACATATCATAGAGATCGATGTACAGTGATGTCGGGATGGAAGAAGTCAACAAAAGTGAAAACTTGATCTATGTTTGAACTACTCACATTGGATGTCAGCATTAAAATTCAAATTGGAAAATGAGGACCGTACGAATCTAGTAAGAACCTACGGGACATGTTCATGTGGAGGACCAACCAACAGTCATTACGCAAGAACGAACACTGTGGATTTAAGGAAAGAATGAGCGCATTTTGTCAGGGAAGAGCAATCCAACTTCGATCTGATGCAAAACGAGTTGAAAAAAAGCAGTATCTACTGAGACCCACCACCGAGAAATCGTGAGACCCGCAGTGGGCATCCTTCCATAGATAAAGAGAGATGCACGATTCTGAGCATTTTCTTGAAACTTCAAATTCCTTTATTTTTTGGTAAATTGAATTTCTGAGTCCCTACCGGTTGCTCTATATGGCCTTTCCAATCCAAAGACCAAACAACTTAGAGAACAAGTTATTATTACAAGGGATGCTGAAGTGTAGTAACTGCACAGTCAACCCTTTGACAGGTATTCCCCCCTTCTCCCCCGATTCAAACGGCTCGTTCCTGTCTCTGTCTCCCTCTCTGCCTACACTTTTAATCCCTCCAGTCACATGTGGATTGAGTTCGAAAAACAAGCGTGTTATTTATGTACAATCTGAATGAGGCTACAGAATCTGATGGGTCACTTTTGGTCATTTTTCTGAGAGAATCTTACGTATCTGGTGGGTCAGTGAACACTCCCTGGAACTTGGGAACCTCACTTTGCATTGCAAGTGACGCCCAAAGGTCCTGTAAGCAGTTTGCGCTTGTCGGGGACGCCATCAACTAGGCATTGCGTTGCACTCGTCGGGAAGAACTGACAGGTGGTTCATTTCCCGGTCCCAGCTGTAGCCCCTACAAAATCAGCACAGTTGATGTTAATAGATTCTTGAACGAGTTGCAGAAGATGGGTTTGGACAAGGCGACATTTGCTGCAGCAGTGTTGCCGAGAAGATGGACGAATCTGAATCCCTTGAAGTAGAGAACCCCAAGGATAGTTCTAGCAAAATATGGGAACTTCTTGGAACCCAGAAATTCAGTAAATAAAATTGCGTCCACTGTCTAGAAGGGGTTAGAGTTGTAGAGACATAATAAAAAGAGGAGCAATAAGAAAAATAGGAAATGGAGAAACGAAGTCTAGACAGACCCCTGGGTCCCAGACAATCCAGATTATCTACCAACTACTGCTGATCAATCCGATTGATCAAAACTTAACAGTGGCAGATTAATTCTGGGTGAACTGAGACAATGGAATTTAGATCTGCTCAATGCAATTTTTGATACTACAACTGTTAAGAACATTACGAAAATACATTTGCCTAAATTAAATAAGCCAGATGAACTCATCTGGTCGCCAAACAGATCAGGAAAATGCAGTGTAAAATCCCTTTATAATCTTGACCAGCAAAACAGATTCTCACAACACGACAATCAGCAGAATGTGGATTTCAACAGGGAGAAATTATGGAAACTAAAAATTTATGAAAGACTTAAGATCTTCCTATGGAGGAATGCAAAAAACTGTCTCGGTCTCCCCTGGCATTCAAACATGGACAATTCTTGTCCACTGTGTGATGTCTTCTCCGATATGGAGGAACATCTCTTTGGAGGATGTCTCTTCTATCGCGTTTCTTGGAGACACTTGCAATGGTGAATGGGATTTACATTCCATGGGCAATACATGTGTTGATATTGCTAGTTTTTTGAACTCACCACCTGATAATTTTGCAGTAAGTATTGCAAATCTGAGGAACTTTCCAGTCTTTGACACTCTGCTGATGTACAGCCTCTGGGATGCAAGGAACCAAGAGAAATACTCAAATAAAATGATTTCCCTTGCAGATTTCTTGCAAATGCTTGATAAACTTTTTGCAGAACATACAGCAGACAACAGAACAGGATCTGATTCTTCACATGACACCATATTGTCTGCTCCTCAGTCTATTACAGAAAATGAAATGGCTGAACTTTTGAGCTCTAATTACATCAAAATCAATACTGATGCAGCTTTTACAAATGGCCGAGCCTGCCGCTTTGGGATTGCAAGAAACTCCACTGGCCACCGGCTAAATTGGCTCCACAAAATTATGCTGCATGAGCCATTCAAGCACAAGTGAAAGCAATCCCTTCACCCTTGTCACTCGCAAAGGAGCGGGAATGGAGAAATCTGCCACTTCTTTCTGAAAACCTTTTGATTGTATCCGCACTAAAAGTGGGAGATGACTGTCCATGGGAAGCAGCCTGAGTAGTTGATGATATTAAAATGATTTTGACATCTTTTGATAGCTGTATTTTTTTAGTGGATTCCAAGGGATAGAAACAGAGAGGCGCATGGTTTAGCTTTTTTGGGTCAAAATAATCAAGTTGTAGGTCTGTGTATATCAGAACCTTCATGTACATCCTTGTCTTCATCTAAATAAAACAATTGCACTTATTCATTAAAAGAAACAAAAGACTCAAGTGTATTATTCTCTGAGGTCTTCTACAAGTAAGTTTCATGCCCCGAAACCAGCTATTTCATCGTAACCCTGTGTTGGGCTCCTGCACACTGTTCCATTCCCATAATGCCAGGAAATTCCTCCCGCATTCCCCGATTTAGCAATGGTACGGTTGTTCTAGCCATTTCCTAGCCCGGTTTTCTACATGAAGATTTGAACAAAAAGGAAAAGGGTCAAACCAAGCGAGAAAACTACAAGCGCCAATAGAGCTCTCGAACCAGAGATCGCTGACTGAATGAGGAAGAGCTGTTTCTTTTATGGTCTCAAGTTGGTGGAAGCCAGTCCATGAAGATTCGGCTGAATCCAATACTGGCAGCAGAGGCTTTTTTTTTTTTTTTCCTTTTTCCCCCATTTTCCCCTGGGAGTGGATTCTGAAGTTCTTGTTTGGATGTGAAAGGTCAATACAGATTTCCAACAAAGTGCACAATTCCTATGCACAGTGGAAACAGCCAAAAGAGACACCTGCCCGAGCAACGGTTTGCCAGTTGGTTTCCTCGGAGAATGCTAAACCGCCCAGTATCTCAGTGCCCAGAGAACATGCGACTGCGTAAAGAGATACACCGAAGTCTTTACTGGATTAAATTGGCGCATGAGATGAAAGGTTTGAGTGGCTCCCCACTTCCACTTTGCCGTTTTCTTATTATTCTCATCATACAGTAAATCCTATTACATCAGTTATATGTTATAATAGTTCAATAATCAGAACAAAGGAATCCTTCAACTGCCAAAAGAATTCGTGAAATACAAGAGCTAGCAGCATTAAGGGATCCCTTGATCATAAGAAAAGCTAAATCATATTACCAAAGTTATAAGTTGAAAAGTCCCAAGGGAGCACCCACAGAACAAAACTGTAGACTAATCTGGCTCGCACTTTGGTGGCATCATCTCTAACCCTTCCTGCTCTTGTTTTCTGCCCTGATTTTTTTCTCCAAATTTCTTATTCTTTGACTTAGGACAGAAGCAGCTGATATTTTTCTGATAATCTTCGATGATTCAGTGCTTGGTGAGGGCTTCGCTTTGGATGCTTCATCCTGTATAGATGCTGCTTCAGATGCTTCATCCACTGTAGATGCTGAAGATGGAGTAAGGTCTTGGTTGACTGCAGGAGAAGCTGGAACCAGAACTTCAGGAATATTTAACATCTTCTTAATTGCTGGTTGTTTGATCACTGCAGTGAATAGTGAGTGAAACCATTACCATGGAAAATAATATAGTTTTCACATTCTTTGGGGATAAGTAAGAAATATCTATCTGAACAATGACCAGTGTGTACTGTTCTGAAGTTGAAAATAACTGACCCGATCCATAAGTAAGAGAGAATATGTTGGAGGTGAGCCAATAACCAAATAATGCCTGCAGGTAAGAAAGAAATATTTCTTATACCATCTCTATGGTAAAAAATAGCAGCACTAATCAAATATAAGCTCATAACAAAGGAAAAGAGGAGATACTTACCCGTGCACATACAGAAATTTCAAAATAGTCTTAGGAACAAAAACAGACTGCAATCTAGTTTAAAAATATATTGAGTCTCTAGAGGCAGAGACTTTACCACTGCAGGAGTGACCACAGGAAACATTTCCTTAGTGGGCAGCAAGTATTCGCACCCAACGGATCTTTAACTTAAGGGCTCAACCATTGTATTTCTCAAAGCAGCATGGACAATAGAAATGACTAGTTAACACCAAGTACCTTAGGGAAACTCATCATCACAGGCACTGCAACAACAGCAAGGACCCTGGAAAAATTTTTCATTGTACCAGCAATAGGGTTTCCCTCCATTCCTTCTTGCATATTGCACTGACAAAAAGGTAGATATTTTATTCTGGTGCTCATCGAAAAAAGTAAGTAAAGTAAGAAGAAAGTATAATCAAGAGTTTGGCCACACTCTTTATGTTCAACTCCTCATGGTCTTGATTTAACACAACCGTATGGGCTTTCACAAATTATGCAGAAGGCTGGATTTAACTAATTTAATGTGTTGAGTGGCGTTCATGTGCCACAGTAGCTCCTTAAGATTACCACAATAATGAAAAAAATATAGTATGATATTTAAATAAAAAATTTTATCATGAGTGTAAAATGCTAAATATTTTAATTTCCAGCTTGGATTGATCATCCAAAAGGTTTCTATCTGCCACAAGTTCACACTGGACATTCATGGAATAAACTCAATAGCACAATTAGTTACCTCCACAGTAATCCAGAAAGTAAGAGAGGTCAGAATGGGTAGGATGTAAAAGCTATCTGGAGTCGTAAGATCAATAAACCAGAGAGTCCCACCAGTATGGAAAGAAGGAACTTTTTCAGCCATGTTTCTGATCTACATATATTGGATCAATAAAAAGTTTGTCTCAGCAGGGATATCAAAAGAGGATAAGGAATTTATCCAAGATAAGAACTTTAATTTATGCCAGCTTACAGCAAAAAAGAAACTGATGAAGATTGGACCTTGAATAAAAAGTCCTTTAAGTGGAGTAAATGGAGTCACACCAAACCTGCACACTCACAAAGAAGTACATAATGATGACAACAAACATGAAGAACATAGTATAGAATTAGCTGATATGATAAGAACAAGGCCCATGTCTCCAACAATGACATGCATAGCTATACCCTAGATCCATCTTCAGAAGCTCCTTCACAGCAAAATGATTTACATAAGGCACTTCCCAGAGACTACATGTGAGAATCACCAAGGAAAAGGTTCTACTCATTTAATAACAATAGTAAATTCTCATCCCTGTCAATAACCAGAAATATTTTACCTGGCACACTACTCCAAGCCATATCTCTCATATTAGCATTCCTATACCCAAGTACTGGGGAGAAAAGGACAATTTATTTCCTAGAAGCAAATATGCATGCAAAAAATTACCATCATAAAAGTTTTACAAAAAAGACATTCAACACAGCTTAAAATAATCAGAATGCCCTCCACAAATTTGGTCCTAATACAACACAAATACTTGCACTGAAATGTTGCAGATTGTCCTTCAAATACAGTATAAGTTTGCTTACTTTTTGAACAATGCCATAACCCTTTGCTTGTGCTTGGCCACAGCATCAGGATCCACCATCTCCTAAATGGAAACCAAAGAGAAGGACAAATAACGACAGAATTTTTACAATTATTAGGAAGAAAAATTACACTGAAATTACATCAATTCTTTGGATTAGATTAACTAGACAAAAGTTAAGCATTGGAGCATTATTGGAGACCTGATGCATGTCTCCAATATCTCCAAACTCACCAGCTCAAACTTCAGTTTTCAATGCAAGGTAAAAGATTCAACCAAGGAATAAGGATATACCGATTCTTTGAATTTCTTGTTTAATTCCTCCAAATGGGGCCTCATCATCTGCATAATACTGATAAAAGTCACTGCAAGTATACAGCTGTTTGTGCTCCTCTCACTTCACAAAATGGTTCAAAATAAAATTTTCACTCCAGAAGCAGCACCTGCTCAGGGTGCTGTCAACTCCCAAAACAAAAAGGAAAAAAAAGGCAGCAAAACAGTCAAGCAGATGAGAAATCCTCAAAATTCTTTATTTCACCTACTTACAGTAAGTGAAAGTGCCAACTTATGATATAAGTGACAAATTTCACATGCATACCCTACATAACTACTGAAATTATATTCTTCCAAATTTGTATACCTATTATTGACAAAACACAGTAAAAAGAGTATGTACATGATTCTTAGTTTAAATTCGCTTCTGAGTGCAACAAGAGGAAAAGAAAAGATGTGTGAAGGATACCACATAGCTTCAAAAAAAATACTAGAACGCATAAAAATGACAATAGCAAAATGTTTACACTAAGTTTTGCTGTAGATTTAAGTTGATTTATGAGAAGTGGAACTGTTGCCCCTCGAATCAGTACAGTAGTCAAGGCTATTGATGCCCACCTGATTGAAGAGAAGAGAGAGTGAGAGAGGAAAAAATGTTAGCATAAGTAAATCAAAGCTTAATTAAGAACTGCAAATTTAATAGACTTGACTAATCATCATCCATTAACACAAATAGATATTCACAAAAGGGATGAGGCAATTGGTCAATAGGATAACCCTGCCAATCCCTGTTTAGAGTTTCATTATAAACATACTATCCATTAATACTCCTTCAGGCTGGTACCCAGAATTTGAAGTAGTGAAAATTTTAACAGTGACTAGTTTTACAAGCTGGATCCTCTATTCTGCAATATTTACACAGGACAAATGAATATGAAATGCAAGTTGTTGCACTAACAGAGACATCAATACCTCAAACATATAGAAGACAAAGATTACGAAAAAGATGGTAGTTACCAATTCAAGCCAGTAAATGAATGAACGCCATCAATCAAGTGCTGCAGGGCAGCAACAGGGTAAGCTGAATCTGCCGCTGCAAGTGCCACTTCACTCGAAGTAGGAACTTGGGAAGCTACATCTACAGTCCTGTCTGTGATAACCTCCGTGAGAATGCCCTCTAGAGAGCTCTCTCCACTCGTACTAGACATAGACCTGGAGAAGGAGGAGCCAAGCCCCATAAAGGAAGCAGATAGAAGTGATCTGTCCGTAAATTGAAGGCCAATCCTATTGCCCATGCTATAGGAGGCACATCGCGGTAAGACGTTGGCAACAATCAATTGAGATGGGCCTAGACTTGGGAAAGAGGGCGTAGTATCATCATCAGGATTATTGTGATGAATGCGGCAGTAAGAAGGGTATACCCGCCTGGGGTTGAGGATTCCTGCTGCAGAAATACTGCGGCGAAAACCAGAAGAAGCCATCTAAAGACCTAGAAAATTACAAGCGTAGAAAGGTGGCAGAAATAATGGGCAAGGGCAACAATTGGCAAAAGCAAGCTCAGTCAGGATGTGTTTATGTGACAACAACGGGGGCAGAATAGCGAGTAGCAAGGAATCTTGTGGTTCATTTCAGCAACGCAGCATTCACTCTTCAGCCTTCGAACCTCGAAAAGAAATTCATGCTGCCATTATTCAATCACAGAAGACATAAAAGTACATAAGCGACTCAGTGCACAAGAAACTGCTTAGTATTATGCGACAAAAAATGTTCTTTCAACACAGACGGAGAATCATAAAATGTTCCATTTCAAAAATTGGAGTTTTCTTTCATCATCAGCATACCAACATAAAAAAAAACAAAAAAGAGAATAGCCTGAGAAAGCTGATTACAGATGGATATATACAACAGTACCGGGAAGGCCCCGAGGAAGAAGGTATTTTTCATTTGATTGCAATACCTCTGAAATTTTCTGATGCGCTTGCAGGGTAGAAGATCAGTAGGCTTCCATCAGTCTCAGTTTCCGGTTTCCGCTGATAGCCCAGCTAAGCCACACACCACGGTGACAGTCAATGAGAGCGGACAGGACGGTAGCAGCTCAAGGAAGGCGTTTCGGATTCCTTTATTATGATTTCGGAGAGATGACTGAGTGGGCTGGGGCTGGGGCTAGGGCTGGGGCCGGGGTTGGGTTGGGCTGGGGGCCTTGGGCTGGGTGGGTTCCAAAAATCCCAGTACAAGTGTGAGTTTCCTTCTATGCGCTCAACCATACACCTCTTTCTTCTTCAACCCTTGGCCACTCCCCTCTTACTCATCCTTCGCACTCAAGTGTAGTCTCTCATTCATGGCTTTCAACTACGTACCAAAGGAAGCTGTACTGTTAAAAACATGTGAGGAACTCTCTCTAGCGAATGCTGAAGCCCTTGCACTGTTGACCAGAGCCAATGTAGTAAAGGATAAGGGCTGGTCAGATGTTCTCTTGTCCACTAATGCTCAAGAGATTGTTCTTGTTGCAAAGGAAGAGTATACTGCTCCTTGGGATTGTACATCTGTTATAGCAATTTTTTTATGCTACTGATTTCTTGAGTAACTGGAGGTGTATATGAATCGGTAAGAAGCTTACAAACTTGGAGTTGAATCAGTAGTTCTCTTGTTAAACTCCTAAATGGGTGATCCAAATATCAAAACTTAGGTTTAAAGGGTTCACAAAAATTTTCTCAAAAATCTTGATTTGACCGTAAATTAGAAGATTGCATGGTGGAAAAAGAAGAAGAAGAAGAAGAAGGAGGGAGCTTTAACTCTTTGCCTCAATCTGTGCAAGATAGTTATTGGGCATAAGGTGAATGATCTGGGTATGTTGGGGGAACCATCCTTAACACTACTTTTATGCTCAATTTAATAAAATTTCATTTGCTAGTAAAAAAAAGATAATTATTATGAAAATAGTTGAATTCTATGGTGTGAAAATTATTTCTTAAATTTTATATATTTAATTATATAATATATTTAAATTATAATTGTCGCTCTCCATCGTATTCATATATACTGGGGGTTAGCTACTTATGTGTTATATTGATGTGGTAAAATGTTACCTAATTATAATGACCTATCATACTAAAAATGCCATGTAATCACATAAATATCATGTGATAATATTATGATACCTTTCGGCGAACAATTTTAACAATAATTTAAATATGTTATGGAATTAAAATAGGTAGATATAATAAGTCTTTTTCATACTTGTACTAATTAAATATTAAAAAATAATAAACATGCAAAATTTCTACTATGAGGAGACATACTCTTCTCAAATAAAATGCAAGATCAAGCATCGACATCTCAAACAAAATGCACCGGTTATTATCATAGTTTTAAAAATTAAACTAGGTCGGTTGATTCGACTGGTTTAACTAGAAATTTGTCACTCACCCGATTTAATTCCTAAAAAATCCAATTACACTTTAAATGAAATCAATTCTAATTGAGTCGGCTGATTTTCGATTGGACTGGTGAACCTAATTAAATTAATAGAAAAAATAGCCAACTTAAAATTAAAAAATAAAAAAATTATTTTATTATACTTATATTTATATTTTATGTTAAGTTCTTATTTAATATAATTATTATATTAATAATTTTTATTATAAATTATATTCAAATAATGATATTATATAAATTTATTGATAATATTATATTATTAAATATACGATTCGACTTATTAAATATCATATTTGACCCAAAAACACATGAATTCGTATTTATATCAATTCTCAATATGATCTGATTTAAAAATTATGTTTATTATGGAATAGAATAGATGGAGTCTTACTGGGAATTTTCTTTTATATTATAATTTAAAAAATACAAGAGTTATTCAATTTTTATATGTTGGTGTCACCCCATGGGCTTGCCACGTGGTGAGACGGTTGGGCAACGTACTATCTCCCTCATAGGGGGCTGCGGCGGTAGGTTGTGGCACGTGGCATTATTTTAAGGACGAAGTGTTCATGGTTCTCTGCTAGCTGTAATCTTGATTTTTTTGTATGGATCATATTTAAGGGTCGACTTTTACTTCAAGAACGTTTGCGTCAAAATTCATCGACAGTTCACGTGACCATTTTCTTGAATTATATTTCCGGATGAACGAAAAATAATTGTCACCACTAATCCGTTTGTCGAAGAGACCCATTGGGTCCGGAAATCATTGACGCGGGCACTGCGTATCCACCACCACCGTATGATACCTCCGCCCCCAGAGAGAGAGAGAGAGAGAGAGAGAGAGAGAGAGAGAGAGGTGTCTGTCTATTGGCGGCCACAATTGATTGTATTGACTCGTTCCGTCGCCCGCCACCAGGCATAACAAACCAACCACTACTTCCCCTTCTCTTTCTCTCTCTTTCATTCATTTTTTTTATAGAAGAAATCCTAAAAAAAGATATGCAAAGAGGAAAAAAAAAGTGATTTTCACTAGTAAATGACAGAAATTTATGTCACTTGGATATAATAATGAATATGAAATATTAGATGATTTATATGGAAGGAAAAAATTATTGATCTTATCTCACTTTAGAGTTGAATAAGTAATTCTATTTTGGATATCGAAATTAGAAAGATGTATTAAATTTTTATTTGTAAAAGGTAAGGTTAAAAATCTTAAAAAATCTGAAATTTTAGAAAATTCTAAAGGATTATCTATCACACGTGAAAGTGAAAAGAAAATTGTATGGCACATCACCGTATAAGCATTGCACGGCATGTCGTAAAATACTTTATCCCTTCGAGCTCGTACCTCAGGATATGTTTTTTTTTCTTCTTCTTCTTCGTCTTCTTTTTGCCGTACATATTCTTAAATTATTATTAAATTTAAAAGCCTCCTGTTATCCTGTCCTGTTCCTTTTTCCGGACATTTCCCAATAATTTCTCTTGTTCTTCTCTCCTTTCGCCTTCCATTTTTCGAAAATTTTAAACATTTTATATAAATTAATTTATTCTTCTCTTCTTACTTGCCGAGAGCGCTATCCAACAACCCGAAATTCACCGTTGTCATCCTCTTCTTCCTCCTCCTCCTCCTCCCTTCTCTCCCTCCCCCTTTCCCTCGCCTCCTCTGTGGTCGTCATTCTCTCCGTTTACGACTTTAAGGTTGTCTGCTATTCGAATTCCCTTGTATGGCATATCGATTGTCGTCTCCTCCTCATGTACCTTGCTTTCCTTCGTATCTTATCTCTATGACTAATGGTTGGTTTTTCGTGTTTTCTTCTACTTGTAGTTTCTTAGGTTCTTGAAATCTTCGTCTTTAATTTTCGGTCTGATCTGTGAGAAGTATGGCTCTTGATGCTACTGAAGTTGGAATTTATTCGGTGTTATTTCCCTTTTGCAGGTTAGGTTTGATAAGTAGGGAGTTCTTAAAACGATCTCTTGAAAGTTAAGGTGTTCGGGGTTCATTCTTCTTCTCCTTCTCGTACCGATTTTTAGGCTACGGTTTTGCTACCGTTGTTGTTGGTTTTTGTCGTTGTATTCGAATTTGTTGATTGAAGAAAGCCCAGAACTAGATTGGAGCCATTGTGGCGGTTAAAATGGGTTATCTTAATTCAGTGTTGTCATCTTCAAGCCAGATTCATGCTGATGATGGGCCTGTAAGCGGTGGAGGGCTCAGGTTTATTCCTAATTATCTATCCTACAAATTTGACGCGCAATGCTCTAGTCATCTAGTTGATCTTACAATTTTTTGGTTCATAAGTATGATTTACTATTGTTAATGATTATTTTTATTACTATTATCGCTGTTTTTTTTTTATGTTATTCCATTTCTTGAGCCATGGATGATGAAATATGCAGTGTTTTTTTTTATTTAATTTAAGATTAAATGCGTGTCTGTAACTTACCCAAAATAAAGGAAGAATTTACATCTGTACTTGTTCTAGACAGGATCCTTTGTTGCTTATTTGGCCTAAGAATGTTAGATAAGTTACATTTTGTATCGATGGATGGTAAAGTTTCCATGGTATAATTATCCCGTAAAGGAAAATT
The DNA here is from genome assembly GCA_900006705.1 of Sonneratia caseolaris. NCBI lineage: Eukaryota > Viridiplantae > Streptophyta > Magnoliopsida > Myrtales > Lythraceae > Sonneratia > Sonneratia caseolaris. Next base: position 493,844 of record CXYZ01009481.1, on the reverse strand, counting down.
GATAATGTTAGCTTGCCGGAGGAGTGTAGGGAAGAAAAAATAGAGAGGGAGAGAACCGTAGGGTGAGAGAGTGAGAATGAGTGTTGGATCATGGAATTTTTTTGGAACCTAGCAGATGAAATCAATTATGTGATTTCTATGTTTGTGGTGAGTGAGCTTTTAAGTTGCCCATTTTTTGATTTGCTGAATCTCAATTGCCTGGCTTGCATTGTTCTAGGTAATGTTTTTATATGTTGTTTTTCTCCAACGGATTGAAGCATGGGTTCGTGCATGATGAAATTGGTGGTATTAGAATTTTCTTTTGTCACAACCGAGAATGTTGTGGAATTTTCTATTAACTGAATCATTTGTTTTGCTCTTTGTTCATGAAGGATGGCATAATTAGAACTTTCTTTTTTTCTGATAATTAATTAGAATTTTCATACTCATGTGAATCTATGGTAATGTAGTTCCACATTGTTCATTGTCGGTTAAGTTTGGACTTTCCAAATTCAGCTGCTAGAGCTGTCTTTAACCTCTATTAAAACATGAAAAGTTGTCTTAGCTTGTAATCACATCCGATCTCTCACATGTAACTTTGATGCTAAACAAGTGGAGATTCTGTAGTTTATATCTAGAAGAAATCACATATTGGATGTATTTTTTTCTCATTAATTTCTGAGTAGTTATTATATTTAAGGAAGATAGAATTGCTTTAAGAAAATATTTTCCTGTTGTGAGTGGGAATTTCATCTGAATGAAACCATGTTTGCATCCTTTCCAGCTTCATCTTACTCTCAGACTGCCCTTGTACTCTGATTTTTTGATTCACCACATTTCCTTTGAATTAGGGGATCATTTTACACCAATTTACATATAAACAAAAACTAATGTTTCTAAAGGATGTAAAAATCTTTAAAATTAGGTCGTGAACATGTGGAGTTAACCAATGAAGGATCTTAAGTTTACTGACAGAACCTGATATATGACCACTATGTGACCAGACCTTTTCTAAACTGACTTTTGTGTCGCATTTTTTATTTCTTTTTCAGTCAAAATGGGAAGTTTAATTATGGATTTGCGAGCTCTCCAGGAAAAAGATCTTCAATGGAGGACTTTTACGAGACAAGAATCGATGGCATTGATGGGGAGATAGTTGGTCTTTTTGGAGTTTTTGACGGTATGGCCTCTCTTAAGGTGTCTCCTGTTTGAATGTTCTACTATGCATAAGAAGCAATAAGTGGTTCAATTAGAAAAACAGGCATAAAGGCGAAGTTGACATGCATGATTTGGTTGCCTTCTAACAATGGTGCTGTCTTCTTCACAACAAATCCTCCTTAAGACACAACCAATATTCAGAAATGATAAGTATAAAATGTTGATTGAGTATGCGGTTAATTAATTGGACTTTTCTGGAGTATTAGGTGGACAGTTTCTAGAAATCAATCTTCTTTTAAACCAAATGTTGAACATCTTGAGTATCCTATAATCATCAGTATCACAGTTTTTGACAAAATTATGAGTATCAGCTGTGGACGTTATTAGAAATGTCACATAATGCAGTAAAATAGTTCTGATACTACTCAACACTAAAACCACATTTATTTTAGATTAGATTCTCTCTTGCAGATCCACTTGTTATTTTTTTATCATGGTTGTTTTTCTTATTCTACAAGAATTTCATTGTTTTCGTGTGGATGACTTATGCATCTGCTTCTTTAGTTACTAATCAAGTTAAATATAGATAAAATGAAAACATTTAAAGGTTCAATTTATGCACTATATTTTGTTTTTGTAACTTCCTTTGAGAGTTTGTTGTGTCCTGTTAACTTGCAATCAGTTCTATTATGCTGCATTATCTTGGAATCGGTAGCAAGTAGGGATGGGGATTTTTCATAATGGTAAATTGGAATTGTCTTATGATGAAGAATGCATTATTCATTGGTATAGAATTATCTTGTCTTATTCACTAAAGTAATATTCTGAAGGTGATTTTGCATCTATGTCATCTAATTTTGCATCATTATAGGATACTAGAGAACTGGACACTTGGTTTATGTCCAGGAATCCATAGAAGGCCCATACAGTAGATTCAGTGGCTTTTGTTGGTGATGCAGTATTTATAATTCATTCTAAGATGTGTGATGTTGCAGAGTGATAATTTAAAAAGATGTATCAGTCAATTATCTTCACCTTAAACAAAGTTATTTTGTATCCTTTACTTTCTTCTCAAATGTTAAATGTGAAGAATGGAGAGATATTTGCTGATGGTGGAGGTTCTGAAATGTATGGAAATATTTAATGGATGTTCCAGGTCATGGAGGTGCACGGGCTGCAGAATATGTGAAAGATAACCTTTTCAGCAATCTAATCAGGCACCCAAAATTTATCTCTGATACTAAATCAGCTATAGGTAGTTTACTTTCTTTGTGATACTTAAATGTCTTTTAATAAATATATTAGGTGTTAAAATGATATTCTTAGATTTTCTCTTGTTCAGAAGAAAAATAATTTTCATTTTTCATTCAGCTGATGCATATAAAAATACGGACTCTGAGTTTTTGAAATCTGAGAACAACCAGAACCGAGATGCTGGTTCCACTGCTTCCACTGCGATCCTTGTCGGCGACCGTTTACTAGTTGCAAATGTTGGGGATTCAAGAGCAGTAATCTGCAGGGGAGGCAAAGGTGATGCTTCATGACTGAAACCTCCACTTTCCTTCAGGGAATTACTGATGCTTCTTCTTTTATATTTAATTTTTTTCTTTATAGTTTGTATTATTTTATGATGAATCCCTCTCTTACTTTCTACATAGAATAGTTCTTTCATATCCTTCACAAATGTCAAAGATGAAGTGACAGTGAGTTATCCACTGTCATCAATACTTTAAAAGAAATCATTAATAGAAGAAGTAGAGAACGGCCAACCCTTGCTACACATGGTCACATTCAAAGGTGTGTTACCTATGAAGAAAACAGAAAACGTAATTGAAAAAATGTGAAATTAAGATTTGAAGATAATAGTAATGGCGAGGGAAAATATGTAAGGAAAAAAATGTAAGTAAATAGGATATATTTTAAAAAGTTTATAAGCCTTGTGGTTTAGTCTAGTGGTCAAGAAGAAAATATTGGTAAAAGAGTTTATGGGTTCAATTCATATTTCAATTAACTTTTAATAATCTTTAAATTATTAAGGGCATTTTTGGAATTTCAAAAGTGAGACCAAGAGGTGGTGTAGTTGCTTAAAAGTAATAATAGATGATGAGTCAAAGTTTTTGGTAGACAAGATCATGGCAAAATCCTCAAATGCTTTAGTCACCAAGCAGCTATACTAAATACTTTAAAAAATGTCTTTCAGCACTGAAAATTTGTATTTCTTAGACAGCTCCCCTATACAAGGAAAAACATAACTATGAATCTCTGTATTCACATGGCTCTTGTTGGAAACCTATAGAGTTGAAATCCATTATTTTCCATTAAGAAGTTCCTTGCTTTTCTAAGAAATCTTGTTTCTTCCTAATGTCTCTACTTTGCTGAAAAAAATTGTGCAGTTACATTTGTTTAATTGTTAACGATATCTTAGAAATTTAGCACTACTAGGTTTTTGCCAGTGCGTTGCATTTCTCCATAGATTCTTTAATTTGTATTATTTCTTATTATGTCGTCATACATCTTATCAGGACTCTGATTTTAAGAATGTTATGTTATGGTTAAGAATTTCTAAAACAACTATTAAATAATTATTTGAATTGAAGGATAGCAAGGTGCATATATGATAGCTATGTTTAACATTCTAATGGAGCACCTTTAATCATATTTGTTTTATCTAGTTTATCATTTTATAATTATCTAGTTTATTAACATCATTATTTATGCTCCTATTGGATGTTTAATAAACTAGAAGATTAAACATGCATTGTTGCAAATATTTGATTTCGGTGGAAAAAACGTATTTTCCATTTCTGTAAAAGGTCTTTCAACATAGTTGACATAGATAATACTTCTAGATTTCTTTATCTTTATATTATAAAATAGGTTCACTGAAAATTTTGTTTGGATATATTGTTTTTCTTTAATCAATTAGACATATAAATTTAATTTTGGAAATATCCATTAAATAATGGTTAGATCCTCACAATCATATTTTAATTTGTTTTTGTTTCTTTGCGACTTAAAACATGATATATATAAGGAATTTTTAGAATGTTGCAATAAGGTTCCATTTTAATGGACATTTCATTTTCCTTGGTGCTAAAGTATGGGCAAAGTTTTATCTATAAATTTACTAAACATTTCTAAATATATGCTAATATTCCCTCTTAATTAGGTGTAATCAATATATATACAACCCCATGAAGATAGAGATGATATCATGTTTCTCTCTTTTCTGATGTTCTAAAGGCAATTTTGTAAGATTAGCCATGAACGTTTTGCTAATTTAAGTCATCTTGACTTTTTTCCTTATGATATGATTTAATTAATGGTACGTTCAATCCAAGGATGTACTGTGCAGCAGGTTTATAATAAGTTGCCTTAATTTTTCTTTGGTTACTATAGTTTGGTAATAATTCTGCAATGTTACCAGCTTTTGCTGTTTCTCGAGATCACAAGCCTGATCAAACAGATGAGCGTCGACGCATTGAAGATGCAGGAGGATTCGTGATGTGGGCTGGTAAAATTTTCCCTTCATTTTTTATTTTTATATTTATATTATCTTGTTGAAGTCTGCCATGGCATTGATTATGATGCTTATTCTTACACAGGCACTTGGAGAGTTGGAGGTGTCCTTGCTGTCTCCCGTGCTTTTGGTGACCGGCTATTGAAGCAGTATGTTGTTGCAGATCCTGAGATTCAGGTCAGTTGCCGTTTCCAAGCTTGATATTTTGGGCTTCTGCTACACATTTTTAGTTGCTCCGTCAAAGCGAAAAATGGAAAATATTAAGGCATTTTGCTATTTCTATGTTGCCAACCAGATTCATTTCTCTAATCCATTATATACCAAACTGTGTAGTAATAGTTAGTCACTGATTACCTTCAAATTGTCATGGGTACTCAAATTTAGCTACCAATGTGCTGTTGGAAATTGCAGGAGGAAAAGGTTGACAGCACACTTGAATTCCTCATTCTTGCTAGTGATGGATTGTGGGATGTTGTCACCAATGAGGTTTAGCTACAAACTTTTCCTTCTTTTTCATTTCATATTCATGTGGTCTCTCTGATGGCTTTGCCTATTGGGAAGAATGAATTTTCTCATTTTCTGAATCAATGGTAAATTGGATTTGAAAAATCCCTGGGTTAAAAAACTCCCATGGCCAGCAGAAATGTGTTTTCGGGAGTTGTACAGGTTCTTTTTGGTAAGACGAATAATTTATAAACACAAAAATAAATTCGTTGCCAGTTGTTTAAAATTTTAATTATATTTTACTCAGGTTATTGAGATCTTGCATCCTTTTGAAGATACCTCAATAACTAGTTAATGTTTTGCTGTTTCCACCTTTTGCTAGTTGTTTTTCCTTTTCTTTAACCAATTTCTTTTATTTGTTGCAGTTATTATTATTGTTTATTTATTCTTACTACTGTTGCTAGTGTTACTACTATGACTTGTACGTGTTATTTCTTAATTGTTGTAGTTCCCATATACTTGAGCTGTCATGTGAGCTTTCTTGGTGATAGCTGTCTCTATTTAATCATTCAAGCTGTTGAACTCAGTGTGTCCGAGCATGCCCAATGGATGTAATGAATATTCTTATGTTGCCTTGAACAGTGAACTAATCATTTGAATGTGCAATTTTGTAGGAGGCTGTAGCAATGATCAAGCCGATCCAAGACTCTGAGGAAGCAGCAAAGCTACTGCTGCAAGAGGCATGCCAAAGGGGTAGTGCAGACAACATTACTTGTGTCGTTGTTCGTTTCCTGGGCGACCAGGGTGCCACGTCCCATAGCAGCCCTGCCTGATCAATGTCCATCAGGTATCTAACCGCAGAGGAAAAAGAAGAGTAAGCAGATACGTGGGCTGCTTCTGGTCAAAAGCTTCAGTTAATTACTGCAATCATAGAAGAGGAAGAAGTACAATCGTAGGACTGGGGGGGTATACTAAGTAAATGCTTTAGACTCCTTAACAGGCTCGATAACAGGGAGGCTGATGAAGTTCTCCTGTAGAATTAAAGGGACTTTTAGCATCTTGTGTCAGTATCTCTTGCCGATGATCTCCACACGTCTGCATGGGGTGGGGGATGAGTTTGTCTAAGCAATTGTCTTGAGAGTTTATATACTGATTTCCAGTGGTTTCATAAGTTGCAAGCCTGAATATGATTAGGGCCTTCAATGATTCTTCTATATATGATGAGCATGATAAGAGTTACCAGAGTATAGTACTTACTAATGAAGGATCTCAAAAATGCCGTAAGTAAAGGTGCTTCTGATCCCTTTGTTGTTGTCCGTCTGTCCCCTTGAGTCGAATGTAGTAGTAGGGCCTGATCTGAGTAACATGAACAAACAAGTGCTTTTGAAGTATTTATTATTATAATGAAAAATAATTATTCCGAAAAAAAATCTTTAAATATTTTTTTAAAAAAACCTAAAAGCTAATAAATCAGTCCGAATTATTAAAAAAACACTAAAAAAATTTTTAAAAACCAAGAACCTAAAAAATCTAAAAAAATAAAATTATATAAATAAGATAATTACTCGAAAAGACACAAATATTAGGAATATTTACAACTTTGACACGAACATTTATTTTTTAACAAGGAAGTGCAAGTACTTTAGACATTATGCCGCATTTGGCACGAACATAACATTTTTTTCAGTTAAGAATGCTTATGTGGTAAGTTAATTTGTTAATGACATGTCAGCATCTGCTAGTTACGTAGGTGAAATTAACGTATAATATTAGTATTTTTAATAGAAAATTATTAGTTGGTGTGAAGGTTGGTATTCACATATGAGAATTGCAAGTAATCCTAAAACTGTTAATTCACTATAAAACCCCGGAAA
>CXYZ01009481.1:447944-486280 GCA_900006705.1 Sonneratia caseolaris | reverse complement strand
TAAATTTTTTTATCATACTTGTACACTCTAATATTTTCTAACGGCTCAAAAATATGGGCCGGTCACGATTTTTTTATGTTGTATCCGGGCACTTTTGAACCATGCCATTTTTATTAGTCTAGAAAAAATGAATACCGATAAACAAAAATGTCAGCCCAACCTTAGCCCAAAAAAACGACTTTGGTTGGTTTTTCTTTTTTCTTTTTTTTTTCAGCTAGTGGGAAACCGACTCGAAATTTTTTGGGTCCGCCTGAGGAACCCGCCCGATTAAAAAAACATAAAATGTAAAATAGATTCCAACCGTTGGATTCTTGAGCTGATCAACGACACTTCTGCAGACCATCAGCTTTCCTCTCTATTTGAGGAAATCGTAAATCCCTAATCAACGATTGACAGCTGCGGTCCTGGTCTCTGTTCGTTTCTTCCACACTCTCCCCCAGGTGGGATTTCTCCTTGCTCTACCTTCCGTGCGCGCGCGCGCGCGTCTCCTCTCTAGCTCCGGCGGTTTCAAACTTCGCTTCCTCCGTGGTTTCTCTTCTTTAGCTCCCGCGACGATATCTAGGAGATTCGATACAGCCCGGGCGTCTCTACTCGGCGCGCTGCCACCCCCACCGGTCGTCTCCTTGCCTGTAAGTCTTCTATTTTGCGTCTCCTCTGTTGTTCTGAGTTTGACTGCTGCAGATACTGTGCCTTTTGCAAGTCTGTGGACACACTGTGTTGCTGTCATCCTCTCTACTGTCCTCCTCCTCCTCTTCCTCTCTGTTCATACCCTCCAATCACCGGAATCTTCCTTCGCTGCAAAGCATGCCTCAACTTTGATGCTCCTGTAGTGCATTTATCTGTGTCTGCTCGGTTGTTGAAGTCTCGATTTTTGGATATTGAATTTGGCTGGTTTAGCTTCCATCATTCGACAGTCCCAAGAAAACATAGTCGTCTGTTGCTGCATATTCTGGGCTGTTCCATTAGTTGGTAGATGTTATTGTCATGCTTGCTATCATGCATCTGCTAGTAGCTGCTGTGTTGGATCATGTTATTTATTTGAGATTATACTGGACCCTTTGTTCTTGTGTTGATGTTATTTAGTTCTTAATTGTTAAGTTATTCGTATGCTATTAAGTTTTAATGTTGCTGTTAAGTTATTTGTATCTTCAGATTTTAAAGTAATTGGTACTGATTTTGTTTTCAAACATTACGGATTGAAGAACTAAGGCTAGATGTGGAGCTTTCTGGTGTTGGAATGGTGGATTTTCATTTTATCTTTTTACTTTTAACTGAATTAAAGACAATGATATGTTGGTTTTCAATTTGTGGTTAGACTGACTTAGTATGTTTTGGTTGATGATGGCATCCTTCAGAATTTCATGTTACAGATTAGGTTTCAAAATTTTGATGATGACTTGGTCTGTGCCCTCTTTTGAATGTAGTTTATGAATTTCAGCTGATGTTATTTGGAAGTGAATGCTTAGTTGAAATATGCTAACTTTTTATTTTTTTAATGGTTATATTGTCATGTTAAACTCGGGAAAAAAAAACCACCTGAAAATCCCACACTCAAGGTGGGTGATTTTTCATGACCCTAAATGTTTTTTTGGTATGGTTTTTTTTTTATCTTAGAAATAACCGTTCCAAATAAGTCAGGTCCTGACAATATACAAATAAAAAAAAACCAACCGGTTTGTACCACTTTCAACCCTAGTTGTATTGAGATGAATTTCATTCTTGGATATCATGGCTAATCGGTGCTGTTAATCATAAAGGATGATAGGTTCTGTTATCTGTCATTAAGACTCTTGCTGTTGGATGACGATTCTTAGCTCTTTATGTGTGTCTGATCAGCATAACATGTTCGTAACCGTGGCGTGTTCGATATTGTGGCTGCTCTCATTTCAAATTGAAATATACTTATATTTTAGTAGCCAAAAGTGTTATTATTTGTCTTCTGCATTTTTTATCTGCCATGGAGTCTGTAGATGATGCATTATCAAGTTGGTATAGAAGGATGCTCTCAATTCATATTCCTAGTTTCTTGTCTGCTTTTTGATATGCTTTCTTGAGTTACCACCATCGCAATGATATCCTTCTCCTGCCCAACTCCTGAGTGACTTTGCAGCTGAAGTTGGAATTTATTCGGTGTTATTTCCCTTTTGCAGGTTAAGTTTGACAACTGGGGAGTTCTTAAAACAATCTCTTGAAAGTTAAGGTGTTCAGGGTTCAATATTTTTTTCTTACCATTTTTTAGGCTACGGTTCCGCTGCCGTTGTTGGTTTTTAAATTTGTTGATTGAAGAGAGCCCAGTGCTGGAGGAGTGAAGCGATTCAGGGGATAGAATGGGTTATCTTAATTCAGTGTTGTCATCTTCAACCCAGATTCATGCTGATGATGCGCCCGTAAGCGGTGGAGGGCTCAGGTTCACTCCTAATTCTCTATTCACCAAATTTCATACACAATGTTCTTGGCATGTAGTTGATCTTATAATTTTTTGTTTGTAAGTATGATTTACTATTGTTAATGATCATTTTTATTACTATTCTTGCCTTTTTTTTTTTTTTATGTTGTTCCATTTCTTGAGCCATGGATGATGAAATATGCAGTGTCATTTATTTATGATTAAATGTATCTGTAACTTGCACAAAAAAAGAAAGAATTTACATATGTACTTGTTCTAGACAGGATACTTGTTACTTATTTTGCCTAAGAATGTTAGATCAGTTACATTTTGTCTTGATGGATTGTAAAGTTTCCATAGAATAATTATCCCATAAAATAAAATTGATAATGCTAACTTGCCAAAGGAGATTGGGGGAGAAAAACTGGAGAAGAAACACTAGAGTGAGAGAGTGAGAATGAGTGATGGATCATGGAATTTATTTGGAACGTAACAGATAAATCAATTATATGTTTTTTATGTTTGTGGTGACTGAGTTTTTAAGTCTTCACATTTTTCTTTTGCTGAACTATCAATTGCCTGGCTTGCATTGTTCTAGGTAATATTTTTATATGTTGTGTTTTCTCCCATGAGTTCATGCATGATGAAAATGATGGTATTAGAATTTCCTTTTGTCACAAATGAGTATGAGGAACTCTAAATTAACTGATTCATTTGTTTTGGTCCTTGTTCATGAGAGATGACATAATTAGAACTTTCATATTCATGTGACTCTATGGTAAATTAGTTCTACATTGTTGCCTGTTAGTTAAGTTTGGACTTTCCAAACTCAGCTGCTAGAGCTGTCTTTGAATTCTATTAAAACAAGAAATGTTATCTTCCCTCATAATCATGTTAGATCTCTCAAATGTAATCTGGAGGCCAAAGAAGTGGAGATTCTGTAGTTTGTATCTAGAAGAAATCACATATCAAATGGGTTTATTTTTCATCAATTTCTGAGAAGTTATTATATTCAAGCAAAAGACAATTGCTTTACAAAAATATTTTCTTGTGGTGAGTGGGCATTTCATCTGAGTAAAACTGTGTTTGCATCCTTTCTAGCTTAATCTTACTCTCACACTGCCCTTGTGCTGTGATTTTTTTTTTTAATTCACATTATTCTCCCTGAATTAGGGGATCATTTTATACCAATCTACATATCAACCAAAACTAATATTTCTAAAGGATGTAAATTTTTTTTGCAAAGAATTAGGTCGTGAACATGTGGAGTTAACCAATGAAGGATCTTAAGTTTACTGATGGAACCTGATATGACCACTACTTAGCCAGACCTTTTCTTACTGACTTTTGTGTCGCGCTTTTTTATTTCTTTTTTCAGTCAGGATGGGAAGTTTAGTTATGGATTTGCGAGCTCTCCAGGAAAAAGATCTTCAATGGAGGACTTTTATGAGACAAGAATCGATGGGGTTGATGGGGAGATAGTTGGCCTTTTTGGAGTTTTTGATGGTATGGCCTCTCTTAAGGTGTCTCCTGTTTCAATGTTCTGCTATGCATAAGACGCTATAAATTGTTCAATTGGAAAAAAAGGTGTAAAGATGAATTTGACATGCAAGATTTGGTTGCCTTTTAACAATGTTACTGTCTTCTTCAGTATGCAGTCAATTGATTGGATTTTTCTGGAACATTAGATGGACAATTTCTAGAAATCAATATTCTTTTAAACTAAATGTTTGAACATATGGAATGTCTTATAATCATCAGAAGTGCAGGTTTTGACAATGTTGGAATTCGGCTCTAGACTTTATTGGAAATGTCACTTGTTACATTAAAGTATTTATGATACTACTCAACACTAAAACACCATTCATTTTAGGTTAGATTCTCTCTTGCTAGTCCGTATATTATTTTTTTCTCATTGTTGTTTTTCTTATACTACAAGAATTTCATCGTTTTCATGTGAATGATATATGCATCTACTTCTTTAGCTGCTAATCAAATTAAATGTAGATAAAGTGACTAAATCAAAAGGCTAAATTTGTGCTGTATATTTTGTTTTTGCAACTTCTTTTGAAAGCTTTTTGTTTCTTGTTAGTTTGCAGTCAGCTCTATTATACTGCATTGTCTTGGATCAATTGTAGCAAGTAGGGACGGAGATCTTTCATAATGGTAAAATTGGAATTATCTTATGATGAAGAATGTGTTATGCATTGGGATATAATTATCGTATCATATTCACTAAAGTAATTTTCTGATGGTGATTTTACATTTGTGTCATTTTTTTGCATCATTATAGGTTACTAGAGAACTGGACACTTGGCTTATGTCCTGGAATCCACAGAAGGCCCTTAATGTAGATTCTGTGGCTTTTTGTGGTGATGCAATATTTATAATTCATCTATGCTTGATGTTGCAGAGTGACAATTTAAAAGATGTATAGACATTTAACAAGATGTAGCAATTAATTATCTTCACCTTAAACAAAGTTCTGTTTTATCCTTTGCTTTTCTTTTAACAATTGTAAACCTGAAGCATGGTGAAGCATTTGCTGATGGCCTGATTAGATTGCTAATGGATGTTCCAGGTCATGGAGGTGCACGGGCTGCTGAATATGTAAAAAGCAACCTTTTCAGCAATCTAATCAGGCACCCAAAATTTATCTCTGACACTAAATCAGCTATAGGTGGTGTATTTTCTTTGCAATAGTTAATTGCCTTTTATAAAACTTATTTAAGTGTTGAATATTCCTAGATTTTCTCTTTTTCTAAAAGAAAAATAATCTTCATTTGTCATTCAGCTGATGCATATAACCATACGGACTCTGAGTTTTTGAAATCTGAGAACAACCAGAACAGAGATGCTGGTTCCACTGCTTCCACAGCGATCCTTGTTGGTAACCGTTTACTAGTTGCAAATGTTGGGGATTCTCGAGCAGTAATCTGCAGGGGAGGCAAAGGTGGTACTTCATGACTGAAACCTCTATACTGAGACTATGTCTTATGTATTTAATTTTTTTTCTTTATAATTTGTATTATTTTGTGAAGAATCCCTCCGTTACTTTTACATAAATGTTTTTTTCATATCCTTTGCAAATATTGAAGATGAAGTGGCAGTTAGTTATCCACTATCATTAATAACAAAGGAATAATTTATGGATGAAGAATGATGAGTAAAGAAGTTTTTGGTCGACAAAATCATGGCAAAATCTTCCAATGCATTCATTTCCAAGCAGCTACACAAGTTATCCAATAAAGAACATATTTTAGCACAGAAAATTTATATTTCTTAGAGACCTCCCCTATACAAGGATAATGTAACTATGAATCTATAGATTCACACTGCTCTTGTTGGAACCCTACAGAGTTGAAAGTCCATTATTCTCTATTAAAAACTTTACTGGGGCAACATTGTAACTCTAATGTGCGATGTTGTGATTGCCTATCACTTGAGTTTCTACAGCCCACAGCTTTCCTCTTTCTGCTCAACTTCAATATGCTCTCTCTCTCTCTCTCTCTCTCTCCCCAGCTTGAGCATCTTTGGAGTTTTCTTATATATAATGCCTGTTCCGAGTGGTCTGATGAGTGGGTTAGTTTTATTCTTTATTGATCGTAGATTGGATTAGTTTTATTCAGATGTGTTATGATGCCCTTTTCATTAGAAAAGTACAATGAGCGGGAGCAGTTCCTTGTTTTTCTAGGAAATCATGTTCATTTTCCAATGTCTCTGCCTTGCCTTCATAGCTTCCTTTGCAATGAGACCATCTTCTTTAAGAATAAGGCCAACCCTAAAGTCACCTTCTTTAAATAATTGCACTAATTTTCTGTTCCAGTTAGGCAGCATTGAAAGAAGACTGACATTGATGCAATTTATAATTTTTGTGCAGTTGAACTTCCTTTCTGCCAGTCTGCCACTGTTGCTGTAGAATTAATAGTGTGGATTGGAATGCTTTTAGGCTGTTCTCTGACCCAATATCTTTTGTTGTCTAAATTGGTGCTTTGCTTGCAGATAAGTTGGAGAAATTGATTTCCATTCGAACAAAGTGTTTTCTTGTTGCCAAAATACAGTTGTCTGTTAGATCATGAACATCTGTTCATCTATCAACTTGCTAAAAAAATCATGCACTTATATGTGTTTGAATGTTAGTGATATATTGGAAATTTAACACTTCTAGGTTTTTGCCTATGCATTGCATTTCTCCATAGATTTTTTTTAATTTGTATTATTTCTTATTATGTTCCAATATATCTGATTAAGATGCTGATTTTGAGAATATTGTGTTATGGTTAAGAATATCTAAAAAACTATTGAATGGTTATTTGAGTTGAAGGATAGGAAAGTACATATATGATGGCATATTTTTAATATTCTCATGGATTACATTTAATCTCATTTGTTTTCATAAGAAATTTTCTCATTTTATAATTATTTAGTGTATTGACATCATTTCTTATGCCCATATTGGGTGTTTAATAAATTATAAAAGTAATCATGCATTGTCTCAAATGTTTGATTTCTGTAGAAAAAGCATATTTTTGATTTCTGGAAAAGGTCTTTCACTAAAATGACTTGATAATACTTCTAGATATTTAATCTTTATTTATTTTTTTAATGTTGTAAAATAGGTTCAGTGAAATTTTTGTTTGAATATAATTTTTTTTCTTGTTATAATCAGTTGGACATATAAATTTATTTTTGGAAGTGCTTATTGAATAATGGTTAGATTCTAACAATCATATTTTAATTTGTTTTTGTTTCTTGGTAACTTAAAACATGATATATAAGAAATTTTTAGATTGTTGCAATAAAGTTCCATTTTAATAAATATTGTATCTCCATGGTCCTAATGAGAGAATCATTAAATTATGAACAAAGTTTTATATGTAAATTGCTAATGTCGAATCATATTTATGAAATTGGAATTAGCAAACAATTTATGGAACACTTATAAATGTATGCTGATATTCCCTCTTTTTTAGGTGGAATCAATTTATATACATTATAGGCTCATGTAGATAGAGATCATATCTTGTTTCTCTCTTTTCTGATGTTCTAAAGGCAATTTGTTAAGATTAGCATTGGACCTCTTGCTAATTGAAGTCATCTTGACTTATTCCCTTAAGATATGATTTTAATTAATAATGCGTTCAATCCAGGATATACTGCACAACGAGTTTATAATAAGTTGCCTTAATTTTTCTTTGCTACTATTGTTTGGTAATAATTCTGCAATATTCCCAGCTTTTGCTGTTTCTCGAGATCATAAGCCTGACCAAACAGATGAGCGTCAGCGCATTGAAGATGCAGGAGGATTCGTGATGTGGGCTGGTAAAATTTTTCCTTCATTTTTAAAATTTTTTATATTTATATTATCTTCTTGAAATCTGCCATGGCATTGATTATCATGCTTATTCTTATACAGGTACTTGGAGAGTTGGAGGTGTCCTTGCGGTCTCCCGTGCTTTTGGTGATCGATTGTTGAAGCAGTTTGTTGTGGCAGATCCTGAGATTCAGGTAAGCTGTCATTTCCAAGCCCGTTATTTTGGGCTTCTGTTGCACTTTTTGGGTTGCTCCTTAAAAGCAAAAGATGGAAAATATGAAGGCATTTTCCCATTTCTTTGTAGCCAACCAGATCCATTTCTCTAATCGCTTATATACCAAACTGTGCATTAATATTTAGTCTCTGATTACCTTCAGCTTGTCAAGGGTACTCAAGTCTAGCTACTAATGTGATGTTGGAAATTGTAGGAGGAAAAGGTTGACAACACACTGGAGTTCCTCATTCTTGCGAGTGACGGATTGTGGGATGTTGTTACCAACGAGGTTTAGCTACTAACTTTTCCTTCTATTTCATATTCATGTGGTCTCTCTGATGGCTTTGCCTGTTGGGAAGAGTGAGTTTCCTCATTTTCTTAATCAATGGTAAATTGGATTTGAAAAATCCCTTGGTTAAAAAACTCCCATGGCCAGCTGAGATGTGTTTTCAGGAGTTCCACAGGTTCTTTTTGATAACATGAATAATTCATAAACAAAAATAATAAATTCATAGCCTGTTTAAAATTTTATTTATATGTTACTCAAGTTATTGGGATCTTGCATCTTTTTGAAGATACTTTAGTTACCAGTCAATGTTTTTGCTGTTTCCACTTTTTGTTAGTTGTTTTTCCCTTTCTTTGACCGTTTTCTTTTATTTGTTGCGGTCACTATTATTTTTGTTCTTAATACTGTTGCTAGTATTACTATTATGACTTCTACTAGTGTCATTTCTTAATCATTGCAATTCCCATAAACTCAAGCTGCCATTTGAGCTTTCTTGGTGATAGATGTCTCTATTTAATCATTCAAGCTGTTGAACTCAATGTGTCTGAGCCTGCCCAACAGATGTAGGAATATTCTTATGTTGCATTGGATGGTGGACTGATCCTTTGAATATGCAATTTTTAGGAGGCTGTGGCCATGATCAAACCGATCCAAGACTCTGAGGAAGCAGCAAAGCTACTGCTGCAAGAGGCATGCCAAAGGGGTAGTGCAGACAACATTACTTGTGTCGTTGTTCGTTTCCTGGGCGACCAGGGTGCCACGTCCCATAGCAGCCCTGCCTGATCAATGTCTATCTGGTTATTGAACTGGAGAGGAAAAAGAAGAATAACTAGATATATGGACTGCTTCTGACCAAAAGCTTCAGTTAATAACTTAATCATGAAAGAGTAAGTACAATCATAGGACTGGGGGTATACTAAGTAAATGCTTTAGACTCAATAGACTCGATAACAGGGAGGCTGATGAAGTTCTTTGGTATATTTAAAGTGAGTTTTAGCGTCTTGTGCCATCTCTTGCTACATATCTACACACACCCGCGTGGGTGTAGATGATGAGTTTGTCCGTGCAATTGTTTTCGGAGTTTACATGATGATTTCCAATGATCTCATACGTTGCAAGCCTGATAAGTTTTCATGTGATTAGGGTGTTCAATGAAAATCTACTCGAGGATCCAAAAAAAATCCTGGACATCTGCTTGCCTCTGATTCCTTTATTGTCTGCTTGTCACATTAAGTCGAATGAAGATGGTAGAGATTGATCTGAGTCACGGGAACAAACAAGAGCTTGTGAAGTATTTGATTATTACAAAGCCATAATTGTTTTTGAAGCCTGGCTTTAATGTGACTTAGCATTAAGGCAATTTGGAATACAAACAATCTCAACAGTTTGGGGATTTATTTCCCCTCTTTCAATCAAGACCATCATTGAACACCGCACATGGAGAACGAACTTGAGATGATGCAAGTTTCTGTCACTGGGCGATTACAGCTCGAGAAAAAGGCCAAATGCTCTCTCAACAGGTTGATGAGAAATTTCTATCCCAAATGTTTCTAAGGGCTCAAACTTTATTCCACTGCTCAATATTTGTGTATTCCCAAGCCAAAGCCGCGTTCATTTCTTGGCTTGCACACTTTATTCCACTGCACAGGCTTCAGGACTTTCTTCGGAAGAATGAAAGTGAGAGCACAGTAGTTGATCAAGCTCAAAAGGACTGAATTAATCGGCTGCACACCTACCTACAAAGGCATAAGTGCCTCACCGACCACCCACTGATCCTTGCGGTGATCCAATCTGTTAAAGCATAGCACTCCTTCAAGGACAGCCTTCCCGAGATCAAGGGCATGCCTAGATATCTTATGGGTAGTAGGGTGCCTCGTTTAGATCTAAGAAACCAACAACATCGAACTACAAATCGCTTCAGAGACCTCTCCTGCAAATAGTTCAGATTTTTTTGAACTGAGGCGAAGCCCCAAGTGCTGATAAAAAAATCTCGAGAACTCCCGTAAAATATCATGAACAGAAGCCACAAAGCACTTCATAAAAATGACAAGTCAACAGTGAACACGATTGTGTGACTTTGAGCTTTCTAAAACAAGGATGGAACTCCATCGATTCAAGCCACAAACAACAGCAGAGTCCAGTAGAGTGGACAAGTAATCCATAGCTAAAGCAAATGGAAACAAGGGATTGCTCTGCTGAGCACCTTTCTCCCTGAGGAAGTAACCCATGAGGGAACCATTGACACAAATAGAAAGGTAAGGGGAGGTAATGCAAGCTGCAGTCCACTGCAAGAACCTCCAGGGAAATCCATATGTACTAAGTAATTGGAAAATAAACCTCCAATCAACTGAGTCGAAAGCCTGCTAAGTCAACCCTGGTGGCACGTCACTGGCTGTGAACGCTCCGATTATATCCTCTCACAAGTTCATGAGCCACCAACACGCTATCTGTGATACGGCACCCAGTCATAAAGGCTTATTGGCCTGGCTTATAAAGACTCAGGAGAACTAGCTTGATTCTACTGGCAAGTACCATGGTAAAAATCATATACGGTATTGCAGCAGGAAATCGGACAGAACTCAATCATTCGACAAGCATTAACCTTCTTAGGAACCCATGTGCGGTTAGTAGAGTTGTCCTCATGATTGAGCTTCAAAATGGATAAAAATATTCTTGATAGCTTCAAGAAAGTCCTCCTTTATAATAGACCGGGTCACTTTAAAGAAGTGCACAATCTACAATTAATAAAAGCGGTCTCGACAAGTATGGCTAATTATTGGTGCTCAAGCTTTGTATTACGGTGAGGGTGCTGGAGCTGGCCGAGTGGAAGCAACAATCAGGCCCTTGTTGATCAGGACATGGCCTCCCAGTTGCGGCTAATTGACCGGGACATTTAATTGTGGAAACAGAATGGGAAATCCAAATTTGCTGCTTCACAACTCTGGGATTGGATACAGGAGAGGGGAGCTAATCAGCGGTGGATGTGATTTATAGGTTTTCCGGCCGCATACCTCGCTCGTCTTTCATCTGTTGGCTGGCCTGGTTTGATCGCCTTCCTGCTCGAGATAGACTAGTGCAGTGGCAGAAGGTAGTAACAAACGTGTGCTCTGAGTTCCGTCAGCAGCAGCTAGAAAAACGCGTGAGCATATTTTCTTTATTTGTGTATCAACCGGTCGTATTTGGAAAGGTCTTTTGGAGAAGTTGGACATTTCTCTAGTTGTATGCTCGTGGTGATCGAACTGTGCTTGGCTTCTTCTCCAGAAGGGAAGGACCCTTGATGCCATAATCAAGAAACTTCTTCGGACGCAATACGTTTGCATGTTTGGGGAGGAAAGGAACCGTAGAATTTTTCGAGGCCAACAATGAGAGGAGGCCCATTTGGTGTCCCTTATCTTTGAAGTAGCTAGACAGAAAGTATTCGGGCTGCCCCGGCTGCAACATAGGCTACAAGCTTCTCGATTGGCGGTTTTGCTTGGCATTTGATTCATAAGTGACTTTGTACAGTTACGGTTCTGAAATAATTAATACAACACCGCATTTCCCCAAAAAAAGAAAAAAAGAAGTGCACAGTAAAGCCACTGGATCTGAGACTGCCGACGAAGGTGAACCTTCTCAGTGCGAACAGCGACAACGTTCTAAGCTGTGAGCTCTTGCTCGCATAGAATCATCTTCTCAATGGCCTGCCCAGCTAACTAATTCAGCTGAAGCGAGTTCAGCTCAGCCTCAAGTGGTCTCACATGGAGATGAACATACCCATAACACTTCGGTCTGATGGAAGTCCCTGAGCACAAACATCAATGTCGTCAGGCCTTCTTATACAGCATCGAGAGAGGGCTACCTGAAAACCCTTCTCTGCCACACACCTTGAACCACTCAGAAAATCAAGATTCTCAGTCCAATAATTATAAAATTTAAACGGTCTCCTACCTGCCCCCGCCTCGAGACTGAGAGTGACCATAGCGGGACAGCGGTCAGAAATTTTGGGTGCGAGAAATTCAATCGTAGTGGAGGAGTTCCGTTGTAGCCTTGCCTTATCTACCAATACCTTGTCAAGTTTTCGATTTTTATGCGTGCCTTGCTGTTTATTGGAAGAAGTGAAGTGAAATTCAACGTAAGATATCACTTATCCCCGTCTCCTGTAGACAAAACCCAAACACAAGTACATTAACATCTTTGAATTGTTTTATGCAAAGCTTCAAGCCTCAGAAGGATCCTTAACAGCATTGAAATCCCCAAGCACCATCGAAGGGCCTTAGAGGATTGTATATGCCGTAAATGATCCCGTAAGTACCACCCCTGACCCTGTTGCACTCGAAGCATAGACAAAAGTGGGGCCAGATTGCTGCTCTGCTAACTGGACCGTGAAGTGCAACCACTGTCCAGATAGTGCTACCAGAATCAGCTGCATTCCTTTCCTTGCCAACACCCACAACCTTCCATTCTCGGAGTTGCAGTAGTTCGCCCAAAATCTGTGCTCAGCCCATCGGCCAACAATTCCATTAACCTCACCAACATAAACACGAGTTTCTATTAAACACCTAACTGCTACTTCAAAGGCTTGCAAAATCTTGAAAGCCTCTCTTTGCTTCAGGGGCCTTTTCAGGCCCCTCATATTCCAAGAAAAAAAATCTCATTTGGAAGAAGCAGAAGAAGTCAAACCTCGCCATTTCTTCTTGCGATTCCTTTTGGACTTCCCTCTACTATCTGAGTGAAGGCCTTGGGGTTGATCCTTGGATTTTTCAGCCTTCTTGTGCGGTTCAATCTTCTTGTTTCCCACCTCCTCAGCTAGATAAGTGACAGGCTTATCTCTGCTGTGGGCAACGCAATTCCATCCCCAAATGCCACGTGAACCTTCCCTAAGTCCACTTCAACGACAGCAACATCTCCAATAACTTCAGTAACCTTCCCACCTGCAGCCACCCCTGTGCCTTCCGCAACACTAGAAGCCTGCTCTGAGGCCAGAGCCGTCCCAGCTTTTTGCTCACTCGCTTCTGTAGCCTCTTCAGCAAACATTCCCGTCCACCAGCCTTCTCTACTTAATAAGGCAACTACCTTCCTTCTTCGAATCAAACCTTCCTTCCGAAAGCCACCCCCTCAACCACACCGCCCCCATTAACTCAAATAAGTTATCGATGACCATTTATTGTTTTTGTTCTCTCTTCTAATTCAGCCTTATAAAACAGTCTACAAAGTATTTCTATACTTCACAAATGGTCTCTTTGGAGATCCGATAAAAATAGAAACTACAGAGAAGATTAACATGGTCCATACGCAATGATGACATGTACAGGTATCAATAATTTGGGAAAATTTCTCTCCTTAGTGAATCAATTAGACTTTACTTTACACTAGTTAAAACACCTTTTTGGATAGCAACTGGTCCATATAGAAAAAAAATTTGGTGAATTCCTTGCCTCGTTATTTATGTTTCTATGGCGCTTACTGGAATGAATTATGCAGATGTCTCTGGGCTTCGATATATCTCAACTTCAACTATATGAAAAATGATGGTGGAGTGCACATGCTGTGCTCAGTGACCTTCCCTACCCTACTAAACTCATGGGTCTGAAACGTTTTCCGCATTGCCCATTTTATAGCCTACACAAACGACCCAAAAAAAAGGGTAAATAAAAACGCAACTGGTTAATATCATGTGCATTATTCAGCACAAACAGAAAAATGGTTGCTGCAGTAGTTTGATGCATTTTCCACCTAGTAAAGTATCAATTTCAAATCTAATGAATGGATTTAACTTATATTATAAGTGCTTTACTGCTGGCAGATGCGAAACTTTAAATCAATCAGTCATAGCTCATCTGACTCTTCTCGATACCTGGTGATTTACGCTGGGAAAATAATGCCACTGAATTGAATAGACACAGCTCGATGGGAGACAATCATGATCTTGGTAACAAGTTCCCCAGATTCGAACAAGTTTTGCCGCTCATCTACACTGTAGATTCTGACTTGTCATGGTTCGCCCCCATTGAACTCAGGCAATTCAAAAATTTTATCTACAAATTTTATTGATTTATCAGTATTCTTACTAAATGATGATACTTCACTCCCTTAAAATCAAATCATTTTTTCCTTCATAAACTTTGTATAGATTTCACTCAAATGGAATTCCTGGATCCATCCCTGCCCCCAAGGTAGTGCCATTTGGCCCTGCTCGTAGCCATGATTCACAATGTCAGCTTTTCTTGCCCCAAGAACGGTACCAACAGTCATGAAGTTCTTAACATCATGACAGAAGAGGACAGTCGTCTGGCCCCACTTATCCATGGAGAGTTTGTCCTCCTCGCTTTTTATGTGGGAGAAACCTCAAGGTTAGTGTTAGGTCTGTACAATTTCTAGGCTTTGCAAACCTCAAGTGGAAAAACTACAATCTTTCTCAATTTGATAGGACAATTGAATTTTCATTTTTATGGATAACTAAATAGTTTATTCTTACCGGCATATGAACAGCCCACATGTCCATGGATTAAGGTAGGTAGGACGTGTGAATTTATTTACCCACTTTGCATTTTTTTAATCATGGAGAACACGGAGTCACAAAAGCTAAGTGTTAACAGTATCCTGTACCAAATAAAAGTGCGCAGGTCAACAAATTCTATGCAATGTAATTGTCAATTACAATGTTGGTTTGATGATGTAACGTAGAATCGAACCAACAATAAAAATGAGTTGGATTCCCGTCCAGCCTTACCAGGAGCTAAAGTAATTAAGATAAACTAACTGTGCATCAACTAAAAGGACATCTCTAGTCTGCAAAGCCTTCACTAGGCTGATAGAACAACAATCTGCTCTCACCAGTTGATGTTCAAACGTTGAATTGCAATGCTCGATCAATATCAACATACCTCAGATACCATTACTCAAAACCTTTGCACGGGGAAGGGGGGAGGAGGAATAGAGAGCCTTCTCTTGACATTGGTCTTTGCAGGACTCGTTTATGTGGCAGCATTCTGATGCTCTTGCATCCAGAGAGGGATACTAGGTCTCCAAGTCGTCCCATCAGGGCTGTCCATGAGGGCGATCCCCACAGCCACCAACTCTTTCCTAATCGCATCTGATTTTTCATACTCCTTGGACTTCCTTGCTTGGTTTCTTTCCTCGATTCTCTGCAGGACTTGGTCTTCTGTTAAGTTTGCACGCTTCAGTGCTTTCACTCTCAGTTGATGCAAAACCTGAGCAAAGAAAATGTTCATTCAAATTTATTAGCTGTAGGATTTACAAACCAATGATGATATAAAAGATAGAATCTGAACAATTATGCAATTAGTGTGTTACATGAAAAGGAACAGAAAGCACGTAATTTAGGGGCCTCATACCAGGTTCCAGCTTATGCTTCAAATCAACTATGACTAAACCCGCTTACTTATCACAAAGTTCTTCAAAACTATAGTTTTTCATGGTTCAATCATCAGTCCAGTTCATGCACAGGTAATATTTTGAGTGTCTAGTCAAATAGAAATTGTAGATTTACCGAGAGTAGAACTGTTTTTGAATCATAAAAAGCAGCAGATTGGATAAGAATACAATAATGGGATCCTAAAAGAAGAAAGAATTCACACAAAAGGGTCCATGCATTCAGCAAAGCCTCAATTTGTTTCAGACATCAACATTTACAGCCTAGCCACCAAGCTGACCACCAGCAGTGTTGCAGGAGCTTGGCATTAGTGAGACCTTGCCAAGGTCCAGACAAGGTAAAATTCTAAGTTAAAGAATGATTATTACGAGTTAGCGCCAAACAAAATGACTTGTGGAAAATTAAATGTCAAAAGTCATCTTCCGGAAGTAGGATATGACCATCCAAGTTGACTGAAGAAGGTCTCTGTTGGCTTCTGAGAATTCTGCCGACATAATAACAAAAAAATCCATGATTGTTTAAATGGTTTTCTTGAGACACATGGAGGCCAAGTCCAGACAAAGTTTTGATACCTCATAGTAATTAGTAGGCAGCAGTCCTAATACAGTAAGGACACTCCTAATGCTCTTCTCAAGTGCCGCAAGTGACTCCATTCGGTGTGCTTGCCGCTTCCCCTAGACCACACACTCAGCTCAAGTAATAAACATTGAGACAAAAGGTAGAAAACACATCAATATCTCAAATGAGGGCTGAAGAGTGAAACCATGTTTGGAAGATTATTACCTTGCGAGTATGAAGGAGATCATTGATGGTCTTCAGTTGGTCAGACATAGCAGCCAAAACGACTGGAGTGTGAAGATCATCAGACATAGAAGCTTGAAATTCGTTCTGAAATTTATTGATGTTGTTAAGAGTATCAAGTGGAATTGAGTCCCCGCATTCCAGAGAAATGTTCTCACTTAGAGCCTTCTCGCAGTCATAAAGTGTCTGTTTCCAATAGAATAAGGCCAATAAAACTTATTACCACAATGGCCATGACATTAGTTTAGCTGTCTTTTCTACAGTCATGAGAACACAAACAAATCTGGTAGCAGTACACCTGGAGGGATGATAAATCGCAAGGTGAATACATTTATATGAGAAAATTATTCTAACCTCAAATAGAGAGATTAATGATCCCCAACTTTGGGCTTCTTTACCTATGTCCCTGCTAGTCTCTTTGGTCTTGTCTGTCAACTTTCAATTGTAAAATCTTTTCCTAGAGCTAGCAAAATCCATTAGTTTCCAACCAACCTTGCCACATAACTAACCTTTTCAAGACCAATTTCAGGGTCTACCATATATTGTAATAACTAAGTGTCAGAGAAGTACAACAAACAATTGATTGAGGATCCTTCAAAATTGGTCTAGGGCATAAGATCCTTCACTGATGTCATAAAAGTCACAAATTGTGGCAGAAGCGATTTCCTCAATCAAGGGCTTTATGTGTCAAAGGAAGAAAAGCCCAAGTCAAAGCCAATGACTGCAAAATGTTTCACAGAGAAAGGTGCTGGATATTTCTTTCCTGTAAGTTGATCCAATAGATGAAATTAAATAGAGGCTTATACCAACAGAAGCCCAATATCAGGGTCCTTTTTGCATTTTGCAATTTGCACAGTTCCTCTTTATGCATTCAGCTTCATCTAAGCAGCAGCTATTGATTTTCAGATGTCATTCTATGTTGTTTTATTGAGGAATTTGGAAGGTAACAGCCATTTCGGTGGATCCAAGATGGAAAATTATTTTAAAAAATTGAGAAAATTATGAACTTCTGTAATAGGTTAATAAAGTTCTTATATTTTTTTTATGTATATTGAGACATAGAAACCAGCACTATTACCTTAAAGCATCATGTTAAATACAAACTCTATGACTTTTTTTTGTCCATGATGTTTCTGCTGCATACCTGATATACATAGAAAATACGCTCTGATGCAGTCTCAAGTAATAAGTCAGAGTAATTTATTGGAGATCGATAATGGGTTCCCATCAAGAAGAGTCTCAGGGCCAGTGGGTGGTAAAGGTCAATAACCTGCCAAATAGAGTTAAAACACAATAATTGGGTTACCATTGACACTTATTTTTCATTAAAAAAAAACTATTGAACATAATGCTCATATTTTTGGAAACCAGACCAGAATTTTATTTTCAAAGATCAGGATCACTTGGTTAAACTATGGAACACCACAGCTCAGCTGATTCAATTTTAGTCCAGCCAGACAAGTTGTTTGCCTGTTTTGGTACATTAGAACAATGGCATGCAATAGCATTATATTATAGTTACCTGCTGAATTGTGAAGAAGTTTCCAAGGGATTTAGACATTTTCTCTGAGTCCACAGTCACAAAGCCATTGTGGACCCAGTAGCTTATGTCACTCTTGTTACAAGCTGCACAGCTCTGAGCAATTTCATTCTCATGATGTGGGAACACAAGATCCATTCCTCCACCATGAATATCGAAGGAGAAACCAAGATAAGCAGCGCTCATGGCACTACACTCAATGTGCCACCCAGGTCTTCCAGGACCCCACGGGCTTTCCCAGGAAGGCTCGCCCTCCTTTGCAGACTGCGAAATGAAGAAATAATATTTCACTTTGTTTCCTCAATTTCACCCTTAGTTCACTAATTAAAACAAAGGGAATATATCTTTCAAATAATAAAAATGAAAGAAACACATCTTGAAGAAAATAACTAAAAAAGTTAACCAACAAAAAATGCATTGACTGCTATTGATTCTATCTCTGTCAGACCTAACCATTTTGGCAGAAAGCATACCATAAAATATAAAAGACCAGGGATTTTCAAAGCTAACGTGAGTCCAAGTCAAAATTAGGTCTCTACAATAATAATATCATAATTATACACTCTGTTTTTCTGAGTCAGATAATACTTGCATCTTTTTAGACGTAAATGCATATCAGCACTGAGAATTGTAACATGTAACACATCAACAAATGCATGGTCATTCACTTTCTCACACCTTCCATAGAGCAAAATCAGCAGGATTTTTCTTCCTTGAGTCCACTACAACCCGTTCACCGGCTCGATTATCTTCTAGCTTTCGCCTAGATAATCGTCCATACCCTGGAAATTTGTCTACTGAAAAGTAGACATCTCCATCAATTTGATAGGCACACCCATTGTCCATAATCTGTTCAAAAAGCCAAATGGCTTAATTGAATACCATATTACACATCAGCAGCATAAGTGCAAATAGACTGGTAGGAGGCATGTAGTTAACAATGTCATAGGATATGCTCGTAGATATACTTTCCAACACGTTAAGGTGTAAACACTCGTGTTCTTTTATAATTGCTTCCACCTCAGTCATACAAATGTAGTTTTCTGAGTGGACGAACTCTGAGGAACATGTCCAATGATTGAAATAGTCTCTTTTCCAAGTTCTTTTTCCAAGAAAGTCCTTAAGATGATGTTTATGGTGATTTCTGTTTTGATCATGGAAAGATTCTCAAGATTTTTCCTTGCAACCTCCTGCTAACGCTAGATTGCAAAAACAATGGAAAATGTATTTAAAGGTACTTGCCTGTTTTGTACTTGACACTATAAACCCAATGAGTTATATGTGTTTCATAAAGTTAAATTGGTAAAGAAGCCATGCATGTATAAGGTGTAAAACTTAAACTGATTTTCAGACCAAGCATTGCAATGAACACACAAATAAATAACCACTTACTATAGTACTTTTTTCCAACAATAGAAGGGTATCCTCACTTGGCCACTAATTTGATTGTTTACTAAACTTATATATCAAGTAAGATGCATTTAAACATTGATAATCTCTTCCAACTCTTTTAGCATGACAAAACTATGTCTTGGATAATTGCACAGTACATAAATGTCACAATGGAGAATCTAGTTATTGCAACAGTAACAAGCATCAAAGAGCAGGACTATACCCTAAGGTATATAATGTCCAGCCACAATATTACCTGCTTGATCATGTCAATAATCTGGGGCATGTGATCTGAAACCCGTGGTTCAACTGAAGGTACCAAGCATTGCAGTTGCAACATGTCTACCTGAAACTTGTCACAGTACCGCCGGCTCAAAGTGATTGGATCCTCCCCCAGCTCGTTTGCACGGTTAATTATCTTTAAAAAAAATGAAAATAATGTACACTCAGCTTCCTGTCATTTTAAACTATCAAAAGCACTTGGTGCTTAATTAGTTTGAGCTACTGCAGAATATCACATCTTATTCACAAAAGAAATGCCAGAACACTAAATCCAAGGGACGATCAAAAAATTATATAGCTTCCATTGTATTTTGTAGGAATCTAAATCCATATTTATTCTTAAAAAAAAATTTACAAAGAAAGTGGCAACCTTTATTTTCTGATCTTTACAAGAATTCCATTTGTAAATTACAAAGTTCATATGTCCACTACCTTAGACACAAACAGGTTGCTCTATCTACCGTTGGAGTCATAGAACTGTCACAGATGTTTTAAAATCTCATAAACAAGGACAGAAGTATTCCATATAAACTAGAGGGAATTGAACTTGCCTTGTCATCAACATCAGTGAAATTACGGACATAGCAGACTTCATACTCCAAATAATTGAGATATCTGCCTAATTACCAAATAGAGACAACGATGACCACAATTAGTAGATTATGTGAGAGATCACGTGGTAATAAATGCAGACTTCTTTTTGTTTGCCATTGTCAAAGGATTGAAAAAGGACTCTTACTGAAATTGAAAAATAACTATAGTGCTTTAATTATTAAAAGTTTCAAGCAATATACAAGGTGTCCCATTTTTCTTTTTCTTTTTCTTTTTTCCATTCAGAACCTCACTAATCAAATTCAAACATCAAGGTGATAAGTTCAATCCAACAGCTATATCAAAATGGTCCGCTCACCATTGCAATTACCTTGCCGTTTGACGTCTTTAATCATTTTCCTTGATAATCGTAGATTTTAAATTACGGAAAACTGACACATTTGTTCAAAATGTACATCTTCCAATACGATAAAGTAAAGGCATGTTTTTGTTTATTCTTGAATCCACTAATCGGGTTTTGTCAAACAAGAAGAACCCATCTGAGTTCTAACTTGTAACTGATTCTGCCAACTAAATTATCAAAAATCCAGCAAAGGTACCAATCTAATGCCAATTGCTAATGGAGAATAACAAGCCTCCTGCACTCGAGTTGACAGCAAAGACTCAACCTTTACCGTGGAAACCCGCAACAAGAATAATTTTTTATGGAAAGAGAGAACAAAGACAACAGACCTGTAGAGAACATCGAAGGTAACATAGACGCGAGCATGCCCAATATGGCTCAAGTCATAGGCAGTGACACCACAGACATACATCCCAACTCTGCCCTCCACCTTGGGCCTGAACAGCTCCTTCTTCCTGCTCATTGTGTTGAACAACCAAAGCTCCTTCTTCAGCGAAGGCGGTGGCAGCGGCGCGCTTCCCTCGCCGACGCCGGACTCGACCATTGTCTGAGAAGAGCTCGGTAAGGAATGGCTGAAGCGGAGGAGCAGAGAACGGAGCACCTTTTTACGACCGAGGGGGGAAAGAAAGCTGTGACTGTGAAGGCGGAGCGTGGTGTGAGAAGGGAAGACAAGAGTAGGGAAGAAGAAGGGCCTGTAGAGGCAGGTGCTGGCCATCTCCGCCGGTGAGGTCCTTTGCTGGGATCGTCCGGCCGTGTGTTCGTCTGTGGCGTTCTGTGAGAAAGGGGAGAAAAATGTCGACCTTATCCGGCTTAAGAAAAAGGAATGACTGTTGGGCCTGGACGGCAAATTCGGTTGATTTTTCAGCTAGTTGGAAACCAGCCTGAAATTTTCGGGTCCTAGAAAACCCGGATTACCTGACCCGACCAGACCTATTAAAAAATATAAAATACAGAAATAGACCCTCCACCGCTGGATTCATCGGCTGATCAACGGCTTGTATGCTTCTGTAGACCGTCCGCATTTCTCTCCCTAATCAACGTTTCACAAATGATGGCTCTCTGATCACTCGCCAATTGTGATTGTGGTTTCACCTTGTTCTGCCCCCCGCGCGTGCATCTCCTCTCTAGCTCCGGCGTTTCAAGTTTCGCTTCCCCCCCGTGCCTCTCTTTTCCAGCTCCGACGATGATTTCTAAGATATTCGATACAACCCGGGCGTCTCTAACTAGCGCGCTGCCACCGCCACCGTCGTCTCCTTGCCTGTAAGTCTCCTATTTTGTGTCTCCTCTGTTGTTCTGAGTTTGACTGGTGCAGCTACTGTGCCTTTTGCAAGTCTGTAGACACGGTGTGTTGCTGTCACCCGCTCTTTTGTCCTCCTCCACCCTATTCATACCGGAATCTTCCTTTGTTGCAGGTTCCTCTCTTAGTTCCTGGTAAGAATGCCTCAGCTCTGATGCTCCTGTAATGCATTTATCCACGTCTGCTCGGTTGTTGAAGTCTTGATTTTTTGGTACTGAATTTAGTTCGTTTAACTTCCCTTATTCGACAGTCCTAAGAAAACTTACTCGTCTGTTGCTGTACATTATGGGTTTATCTAATCGACTGTCCCAATAGTTGGTAGATATTACTGTCATGCTTCTGCTAGTAGCTGCTCTGTTTTGAGCATGTTGTCTATTTGAGACTAAACTGGACCCTTCGTTCCTGTCTAGATGTTATTTGGTTCTTAATTATTAAGTAATTGGTGCTGATTTCTTTTCCAAATGTTATGGATTAAAGAAGTGAGGCTAGATATGGAGTTTTGTGGTGTCGGAATGCTGAATTTTCATTTTATCATATTACTGTG
This sequence comes from Sonneratia caseolaris, assembly GCA_900006705.1. Taxonomy (NCBI): domain Eukaryota; kingdom Viridiplantae; phylum Streptophyta; class Magnoliopsida; order Myrtales; family Lythraceae; genus Sonneratia; species Sonneratia caseolaris. The sequence continues at coordinate 463,897 of CXYZ01009481.1, read as the reverse complement.
TTCTTACTTAATTCAAGACAATGATGTGTTGGTTTTCAATTTGTGGTTGTTAGACATGTTTCGGTATCGTTTCATGTTATTTCTTAAGCTTCAGAATTTGGATAATGACTTAGTGTGTATTCTCCTCTTGAAAGTAGGTTTATGAATCTCAGTTGATGTTACTTAGAACTGAATGTTTAGTTGAAATATGCTAAAATTTCATTTTGGTTTGTCATTTTTATGTTTATATTGTTGTGTTGGGGCCTGAAAAACCACCCAAAAATCTTATTTCCAAGATGTTTGGTATGATTTTTCAGGTTAAAAGAAAAACCTACCAAATAAGTCTGCTGACAATATAAAATATAACCAACTGCCGTAATACTACTCTCACCCCTATTGCTTCCTCCTCCTCCCATCCAACTCCTGAGTCCTGAGTGGCACTGCAGCTGTGCCTCTACGACCTTGTCTTCCCAGTCGAAGTCAGCAAATCACTATATGCCTGACGTCCGTGAGTCCAAACATAGGTGGGCACCTCCTGCTTCATTTCTGCATTGCAATTGGCTGCATTTTGCTGATCTGTTTCTTGTTGATTGATGTAAGGCAAGTGCTCGGATTGATGAAGCTATGAATGTTAATCCAGTGGTAAATGGAAGATAGTAATTTAAACTAGCTCTTAATGAAAAGGCAAATGTGTATTGAATAGGATTCATGTGATATTGCTACAACTGATGAAACTATCAATACAAATTGAAAAATAACACAGTAGATGAATTTTTATTTCTTTTCCTGGATTGTGATAATAGCCACAAATTTTAACTCAACACTGCTAATGGCTGCGCTAGGCAGCCTGATAAGAATGCCAGGCTGTGAAACCCCCTTATCAGGTCTGCCGTTTATTGAGACAGCCTTGTCCAGCCTGATACTGGCCTGGCATAGTAGAGGCTTTGTTGGCACTCTCATCGCCCCGGATTGGGAGGAATTCGCCTTCACCTCCTGTAGATTGATGGCTGTAATAATTAGAGAATTGGGTTGACTTCCAATTGTTTTTGCTGATGCTTCCATGTAGGAGAGAGAACGGGATATCCCTTGCAATGGACCTTTCACCATTCAAGCTGGACATTGATGAACTCATTGATGAGTTCTCTCAGGTTGGCTTCTATGTGCTAGACCTTCAATTGATATTCGCTTCCTCAATTTGTTCGCTCCTACTTGGTCTTTGTTCTTTGAGTTTGTTGAGAAATGCGTTTAATTTGCAATAGGGAGAATCAACATCATTCTCTGAGATGAAGAGGGTGTGGGCATCTAAAAAGTTCACCTTCATTTTTGAGGCTGCTCCCAGTCCTAGCCCTTATTCTTCCTCAAACGTGGCCTTCTTCATGCAATCCTTGTTTGCTCACTGTCTTGGTAGTTAATGGCTTCCTTTAATTATTCAAGTTCAAGTTTCCAATTGCAGTTTGTCTGATGTCCTATTTGTTGTGCAGTTCATGTGGTTGGCTCCACGTCATTGTCCCACAGGCTTGGTGGACTCTATTGCCTTTACTGTCTCCACGAGACTCAACCTTTTAAGCCTCCTTTCAGAATCTATCTCTGTCTGAGTAAGATCAATGCCACCTTTACTTTTTTCATTTTTAGATATCTAGGTATCAGGCACTCTCTACTTTCTCCACAGAGGTTTATTCTCAATAATTCAATGTTAAGCTCAGACTACTGCTGCAACATTATATTTATTGACTTGATGTCTACCTAGATATATTTGCTCACTAGTGGTTTTATGCAATGCCTGCTGGTGCTCTTGACAAACTGCAGAACTTAGTTATAAGTTTTTAGAATCATCCAAATTGTGTTTAAGCAATTCTGTGATTACCATGTAAGTACTGGTATTAATCTCTTCATTTTGAGAAATAGCTGGCTATTTGCTCAAGGATGATCGGTGATTGTTTATTGTCTGGTGGTGTCCAAATTGTGGGTAGACTGCTGACAAAAACTTTAATTTTCTTGTCCTTTTGATTTATGATTTTGCCTGGTGAGGCTACAGGTTCTTAGAAAAATGCTTCACTTTTGTACCGTATTGGATTTCCTTTTTATCAGTATTGCTCATCAACAGTCCAACTAAACAGGAGATCTCAGAAATATCAAGGAACTGGTCATTGCAGCAAAAGAAAGAGGAGTTACAGTTGTTCAAACTCTGGTTAAGAGGATGCTGGAGAGAAACATGTTTTTGTTCGGGGCAGTGGACGTGAATGAAGCCTCTTTCACTGAAAGAGTAAACCATTTAACAGAACTGCAGAATGCACGTGTTGAACTTGCTTACAATAAGTACGTAACCTGTTGATACTTGGATTTCTTTTTTAAAAGTCTGCTGCTCTTATTTTCTAACTATAGGCACCTTTCAATGAGTTTTACAGGTTGTTTTCTAATACACGGATCGAACACTTTCTCCATATGGACTTGGTAAGAATGAGCTCCTCATGCGGTAACCGAGAGTAATCTAGCTGGACATTTCAATTGTGGTGCTGTTTGTATTTTGTATTTGCATGAATCTCCTTTTTGAGAGACCGTGAATGTTTAGCAAAGTGATGTGAGCGGAGAATCTTTTATATATAGTAAAATTTTCCACTCTGGCATCTTGACTATGCCGGATTTTGTCATGCTAGGGTCTGGAAGTTGACATGGACATTATCAAGAGAATGTCATCAGAGTATGCTGAAGCCAAGAAACTAGCGATCGAGGGTAATTCTCTCATCTCTAAAAGTGATAGGATAAACTTCAGGACTGTTCATAGCTATTTAGCCATTTCTGTGTGAGAGATATGTATGTTGAAATTTCTCTATTTTTTTCCCCATTGATTGATGCCTGTAGTTGCTTTTGCTAAAATAAGTTTGCCTTCGTTATCATCTCGTGTGTTGTCATCTTGAAGAGGCCAGGTCGGTTGTGGAAGTTCAAGACATAGAGCACATAGCAGAAGAGAAGAAACAAATCGGGACTACAGTGGAGGACATTGCTGATGAGTGGAATGCCAAGAGGAACGATTTTTATCAACAGACAGGGCTCAGCCTCCGTTCTACCAAAGAGCAACATCCGCTGCCCTCTGAACAAGAAGATGATCTTGACTTTGAACATAAGTTGGAACTTATCCTCTCTGAAGACTAGTAAGCAAATTGGCTGCCCACAAGAGTAAATACAGTAGTATCACTGAAGAATAGAAAATACATAGCTGACCTTGGCTGCTGACTCGAAGTTCAAGTGATCATGGATCAGTTGAGTCCTCTTTAGAACTGCCATTACTGTAAGGTATCGGTATGTCACTTCCAAGTAGGCAGGAAATGTCTAACATCTGGTGGTCTGTTGTTGCTTAGCTTTTGCACATGCATATTGGGCAGGCTTTTTTATCTGCTGTTTCTAGGGTAATCAGCTGATCATTTTTACCATACTTCATTTCCGAGAGAATTTACGCTGAGGGCAGTTTCTAGTCCCTGTTGGTTCCATAGAGGTCTTTGAGTCATTTTAATTTTAATGTGGCGAACTAAATGCTGAATCTTAGAGTAATTAACCCAAAAACAAAGCTCTTAATTGGTCCAGTGAACAGCCCGATTATTTCCCCCACCATATCATGTAAACCTAATCGAGTCCAACTACCTCTCCCGAGCCAATAAAATCCTGGCTGCTTCAGAAGGTCAATCCCCCACCAACAGCATTATGGCAACTCCAGTTAGTACTTCTTGCTACGCCACTCGAGTAATAACAACAGGAGAAAATTAGGTGATCAAGCGACTCAGTCCTTTGCTAGCAAAACCCATAAATCACACCCGGTAGTGCTATTCTCCATTGAGGAAAGCGATCCTCTATGGGCCAGCCGGTTTAACCGTGCAAGCCAGCAAATAGACGATACTTGCGGTACTTGACTGGCAAGCCAGATAGTTTTACCCCAGCCCTGCTTCTCCCATCGTAGTCGCAGTAACTCCCAAGCACTTTTTGGAGGTGAAGCGGCCCCTCCTCGATGCGGCAAGCATACCAACCAATCTGTCAATCCAATACTGATCAACTCAAAAAGCTACTGCCAGGACCTGAGCCTCTGAGGTCATCAGCATCCTGGGCCAGCGCTAGGTGCTGTCCCTGAGAACATGTCCACCAGTGGTGTTCAGATGAGTAATGCGCAAACTCTCCCTCAAGTGTGGAAGCCTAGACAGGACCTTGCTGATCGGGAGCCAAGAATTACACCAAAAGGAGAAGCAGGTCTCCGGTGCTGCAGCTTGAATTTTCTTGCAGCTGAAGAATCTTCCTCCACTCGAAGAACAATCCCCTGAAAGTCTTGAGAGAACGTAGGCTTCTTCCTGTAATTAGATATAGATGTGCCTAAGCAATCCACAGAGAACCTGCACGAATTAATTAAAGCCACATATTTTTAATGGCTCAAACCTTATTCCACTACTCAATATTGTGTATTCCCAGGCCGAAGCCTCGTTCATTTCTTGGCTTGCACACTTGCTTCCAATAAACTTTGGCCCCTCGAGCACTTTGATTCGAGCTCTACCATAAGAAAGCTGCACTGTTCCGCTGCAAAGCTTCAGGAGTTTCTTCAGAAGAATGAAGTGAGAGCACAATAGTTGATCAAGCTCAAAAGGACCGAATTGATCAGCTGCACATCACCTGCAAAGGATAAGTGCCTCACCGACCACCCACTGATCCTTGTGGTGATCCAATCTGTTAAAGCATAGCACTCCTTCAAGGACAGCCTTCTGGAGATCAAGGGGCATGCCTAGATATCTTATGGGTGCCTCGTTTAGATCTAAGCAACCACCAACATTGAACTACAAATCGCTTCAGGGACCTCTCCTGCAAATAGTTAAGTTTTTTTGGAGCTGAGGTGAAGCCCCAGGTGTCGATAAAAAATCTCGAGAACTCCCATAATATCATGAACAGAAGCCACAATGCACTTCATAAAAATAAATAAGCCAACAGTGAAACACAAGTGTGTGACTTTGAGCTTTCTAAAACGAGGATGGAACCCCATCGATTCAAGCCACAAACAACAGCAGAGTCCAGTAGAGTGGACAAGTACTCCGTTGCTGAAACAAACGAGTATGGCAGCAGGGGATTTTTGCTGAACACCTCTCTCCATGAGGAAGTTACCCACGAGGGTACCGCTGACCCAAATAGAAAGGTAGGGGGAGGTAATGCAAGCTGCACTCCAGGGAAATCCATATGTACTAAATAATTGGAAAATAAACCTCCAAATGACTGAGTCAAAAGCCTGCGTTAGTCGATCCTGCAGCACGTTGCTGGTTGTGAACACTCCGATAACATCCTCTCACAATTTCATGAGCCACCAACACCCTATCTGTGATACGGCACCCAATCATAAAGGCTTATTGGCCTGGCATAGAAAGACTCGGGAGGACTAGCCTGATTCTACTGGTAAGCACCCTGGTAAAAACATATACTGTATTACAACAGGAAATCGGACAGAACTCAATCACTCGACAAGCATTAACCTTCTTGGGAACCCATGTACGGTTAGTAGAGTTGTCCTCATGATTGAGCTTCAAAATGGATAAAAAAAATTCTTCATAGCTTGAAGAAAGTCCTCCTTTATAATAGATTGGGTCACTTTAAAGAAGTGCACAGGCTACAATTAATAAAATAAGTATGGCTAATTATTGGTGCTCAAGCTTTGTATTGCGGTGAGGGTGCTGGTGCTGGCCGGGTGCAAACAACAATCAGGCTCTTGCTGTTCAGGACATGGCCTCCCAGTTGCGGCTAATGGACCGGGGCATTTAATTGTGGAAACAGAATGGGAAATCCAAATTTGCCGCATCACAACTCTGGGATTGGATTCGGGAGAGGGGGAGCCAAGCAGCGGTGGATGCGATTTATATGGTTTTCTGGCCGTGTTACTGGAATGAATTGTGCAGATGTCCCTAGGCTTCGATATATCAACTTCAACTACATGAAAAATGATGGCGGAGTGCACATACTGTGCTTAGTGAGTGGGATCTTAGTGACCTTCGCTACCCTACTAAACTCATGGGTGTGAAACATTTTCCGCAATGCTCATTTTATGGCCTACACAAACAACCCAAAAAAAGGGGTAAATAAAAACGTAAGTGGTTAATAATACGTGCATTATTCAGCACAAAAAGAAAAATGGTTGTTGCAGTAGTGTGATGCATATTCCACCGTATCAAATTCAAATCTAATGAATGGATTTAATTTATGTTACAAGTGCTTTACTTCTTAGTAGGCTAAACTTCAAATCAATCAGCCATAGCCCATTTGACTTTTCTTGATACCTGATGATTTACGCTGGAAAAATAATGCCACTGCACTCAACAAACACAGCTCGATAGGAGATAATCATGATCTTGGCAACAAGTTCCTCAGATTGGAGCAAGTTTTGCCGCTCATCTGCACAGTAGATTCCGACTTGTCATGGTTCGCCCCGTTGTTCTCTGTGGGACTCTTTTATGTTGCAGCATTCTAAAGCTCCTGCGTCAAGAGAGGGATTCTAGGTCTCCAAGTCGTCCCATCGGGGCTGTCCATGAGGGTGATCCCCACAGCTGCCAACTCTTTCCTAATGGCATCTGATTTTTCGTACTCCTTGGACTTCCTTGCTTGGTTTCTTTCCTCGATTCTCTGCAGGACTTGGTCTTCTGTTAAGTTTGCACGCTTCAGTGCTTTTACTCTCAGTTGATGCAAAACCTGAGCGAAGAAAATGTTCATTCAAATTTATTAGCCATAGGATTTACAAACCAATGATGATATAAAAGATAGAATCTGAAAAATTATGCAATTAGTGTGTTGCATGAAAAAGAACAGAAAGCATGTGATTTAGGGGCCCCATACCAGGTTCCAGTCTTATGTTTCAAATCAACTATGACCAGACCCGCTTACTTATCACAAAGTTCTTCGAAACTATAGTTTGTCGTGATTCAATCATCAGTCCAGTCCATGCACAGGTAATATTTTGAGTGTCTAGTCAAACAGAAATTGTAGATTTACGGAGTGTAGAACTGGTCTTGAATCATAAAAAGCAGCAGATTGTATAAGAATACAAACGGGATCCTAAAAGAAGAAAGAATTCACACAAAAGGGTCGATTCGTTCAGCAAAGCCTCAACTTGTTTCACAGACATTGACATTTACAGCCTAGCCACCAACAGCCATGCCAGATCTCGAGCTGATCACCAGCAGTGTTGGAGGAGCCTGGCATTAGTGAGACCTCGCCGAGGTCCAGACAAGGTGAGGATTCTCAGTTAAAGAATGGTTATTACGAGTGAGCGCCAAACGAAATGACTTGTGGAAATTATAAATCAAAAGTCATCTTCCGGAAGTGGGATATTACCCATTCAAGTTGACTGAAGAAAGTCTCTGTTGACTTCTGAGAATTCTGCCCGACATAATACCAAAAAAAATCCATGATAGTTTAAATAACTCTAGATTACTGAAAATATTAGTGGTCTTGATCTTAAATAGGTGAAGTTGTTTCCAAGGTCGAGGTTGAGATATATAGTCAATATAATAAACTAATTCGAATTTCAATCTCATTAATCAATTATGGAGAAAAAGTTAGGAAAATATTGAATAATTGCTGCTGGTTAAAAAATTATGATAGTAAAAAAATCATGATAGAAAATGATCTTTTAATAATCATATTTTTTTATCCCTCCTATTTAGGGAAATATAGAAGAATAAAGGACAAGTTCATAATTAATTCATCTAATATAATAATTAGAGAAAATTATAAATGCTATAATGATTAATCTATATTCTTTTAACACTCTCCTCTCCTCTCATCCAAATATTATCCAAAACATAGGGTAGTGTTTGACAAAACTTTATTTTTGTTAGATTTGGCCCATGAAATTTCATTTTCACCGAATTTTGGTCACTTTGATTTACTACTGGTACCGATCCATCCTTCTACCATGTTTCCAGTTGTTCTTGAAACTGACTACAAGCTTGCCAGACACCGTCATGGAGCACAATCACTGCATCACGACCAACCCATTTCATAGGAATGAGTCGAAACTCGTGCATTTACGGCAATATGGTAAAGTATATTGGGCTTCCCCCAACCTTTATCTACTTTTTCTATAATAGAATGCAATATTCGTGGCTGAAATCTCAAAATGCTACAAAGAAAGGTGAGGTTAGTAATGGCTTGCATCCTAGGCTTCCTCCTAGGAATAAAGCCGCCCGTTGCCTGTGAGATAGAGAAATGGTGGTATATGACTCTGAATTTAGCACAAACTGCAGAAACTGCTTGCTGCTCACCTCACTAGGGTGGTATATGAACAAGAGAAAGCTCATAGGCACAGCCCAAGTTCGAGTTAGCATGCTTCATCTCTCGGACAAGCTCAGCAACAAAAACTCATTAGGTTCGTGTAAGGGAAAACACTAATGAAGTAATTTACAACACCTTCCTGATACTTACTGTCACATTCAAATGTAATTCTGTAACAGTCCAAAACATGTATAGATGTCCGCGTGATGATGGCAAGTCAGATTCAACAAGCTCTGCTTTATATCTAACAAGGATGATCCCAAAAATGCTTCGTGAACACTTGAAGCAAGAATTGAAGTTGAGCGTGTCGGCAACAAAAGAAAGAATTTATCTCCTCAAGCCAGGGAGCAGACCTTATCTGAAAATAAAGTTCAAGCGGGATATATAAATGTAATTTTAGGCCAATTGGAAAGATTGCTAAGAACCAAAGCTAGCTGTAGAAGAAAAATCTCCTGTCCATTTAAATAAGAGCCTTTTTTTTAAATTCAAGGTCTGCTTTTTACCAAATTCATCATCAGTCCAGGATATATCTTTCTCAGAAGAGTGGATGAAAATTTTCTTTCTTGATTGGGGACATCACCGCATGCTGCAACAACATAAGTGTCTGGTAAAGTTACCTTGTCTAGTGCTACTGCAACAAAGACGGCTATCATCTATGAAGGTTGATTGGACACCCATCATCCAAGAACCCACAGAGGTATCATCATGAGCATAAGTCTTCAGAGATGCACTGCATTTACCAGAAGCAAGGGATGAATTTACATCTAAGCAACTGATGTGATTATTCTTTAGTAATATGTCATGCTACAGGTATGGCTATTATTGCATGTTATTCATGATAAGGGGAACTTTTATATATGATAATCTAATCAAAATGACACCAAAAGAAATTATAGTCAGCAAAATAATTCATTATTATCCATTACAGGTTCTTTGTACATGACATCACTTGCAAGCCCTCTCCTTATTTACAGACTAGGAAATAGCATAAATCTGTTCAGTAGGAACTGCAGACCTGTTTATGTTAATGTACTGAGCCAAGTTTTTGGAGAGGATAAAAAGTGGACCAGCAGCATGACGAAAGTAGCTGCATAAATTAACTTAATAAGTCAATTAAAGTAGCAAAGTAATAAAAAGAAAATATCTTGTTTAGAGAAGTAAATTCATGAAACATCTAAAGTTGACAAAAGAGTTGCAAATCACTCAGAATAATCAACATACATGCAGTGGTATCAATAGAGAAAAGGCATGAAAAAATCAATAAAAAATCCACTTTCTTACGGATGCAGATAATTGCTCTTTTACCCATGTTCTGATGCCAACAAGAAACAGCTCAATATAAGAATTGGCCTAGGAAGTCAGAAAGTAATGCCAACAAAAATAATTTCTTTACCCAGTTTCCTAGTAGTTTCAGCTTGGGAAGAATAAAAAAGAGTAGGCAAACCATTGCAATGGATAAACTGAGAAATAACTATTATATGTATATACTACAGTTGGATTGTACTGGGATGCCAAAATTTTGCCAAGACATATTCAATATTGCCTTCAAAAAATCCTCATAAAGGGAGCAGCACATCCGATTGCTAAAATTGTTTCAGCAAATATATAAGCAAAATGCTGGAATATCCATTTTTCCCACTTTGGCAAAGGAAATAGTTAACTATTATATGATCATGTGCTAGATGTCCATTACTTGAACTTCAGGCTAGATGTACAAGCATCCTGAATGCCAAGTGCAAAAGGACAAAATTAATGATCAAAAGCACTTCATATCCACATCAACAACAATTTAATTACTTACGACTTCTCATCCCCAAATTTCCACCATTCAGGCTCATACCAAGGTTTTCCCCTGAAAAGAAAATTAGAAAAGGTTTATATAGAATGACTTTTGATGGCAATTGAATGATCAATAAAACAAAACAGCAGTTTATTCAGGTAAAGCTAAACAACAAAAAGATAATACATGATGATGGCTGTGAAAAGCTGGAGGGATTGAACTGATTAATATGATAAGGTTCAGAATCAAAATTAGGTCTACAAATCCCTATCATGAATTATCTGTACTGACTAATAATGATTCGATAGTTCTTTTGACATTTAATAGAGGGAAACAAGTTTAACTTTGTCAAAATGGAGAACTAGAGTAGGAATATGTAAAATTTCAGAACTCCATCATATACATCAAAAAGATATCATCATAAACCTAAACATGCATGCAGTAAAAGATCATCATATTTGGTCCCCTACAGAACTAACCGTTCTGCAATCTTCTATCTTCTAAAATAGTGAAGCATAAATCATTTTGAAGCTTAGGTGAATCAAATGTTCATGTAAAAAACTGAATCAATCTATTAGGATGAAATATATACTCTTCAGATATCACATCTCCAGACTTCATGCATCCAATGTATGCACCATCTTGTCCACGACGATGCTTCAACAGTTCAATTAACCCCTCTGCCAAGTCAAAAACATAATCAATTAATTAGTTGACTGGTTAATTAATAGTGATTAAGCAAAAGACAGTTGCAGTATACATTAGGTAATGCCATATATGCAAGTACTTTCAGAGAAGCTACTGAATGCTTTACCAAGATCAAGGTGAATATTGTCATCAACTTTCACGTAAAATTCAGCATCCCACATTTGGACAGCAGTACTGAAGAATATCTTTGCTTTTTTAGGAAGCTCTTCCTGAGCCTCCTCATGACCTTCCTGAAAAAGATGGTATGAAGAATGTCAAAATTCCATGTTTAAGTTGTGCTCAAGAACTAGATATATATTTGCATTAATCAGAAAATTTGAAATATGATATTTGGCTGGAAATTCAATTCCTTACAAGAATCAATATATCTTTTGTTGTGCGATTTTCCGCATCAATATTGCGATCTAAGCTATCACCACGATTAGCACTGCAAGTTTCAATAAACCTCCGACCAATTAGTAGTTGATCACAGGAGTTATATCACTGTCCATGAACAGTAAGGCACTTGCAAAAACAATATATTCTAAAATAATGAAGAGGGATTGGGATTAAAGTAAGTGGAAAAACCTCCGACCAATTACAAAGCGTATGACAATTCCTCTTTCCTCAAGTTTCTTCAAAGCATCACCTGAAGAATCACAATGGCACCTTCATTCCAATCTTTTGAAGGAAATTATTGATAATTCGAACATACCCAAAAATTCATTTTCACAATGTAATCAACAGAATACAGAACAAAAATGCATTGAATTGGCAAGTAGATCACCCAAAATTGTTGGAGTATCCATGCTGACTCATACCCGTAATTGAATGAACTCAATCTGCCATGCCCATATATATATGTGTGTGTGTGTGTGTGTGTGTGTGTGTGTGTGTGTGTGTGTGTGTTTGTTGATGAATCCATGCCCATGAATTAGTAAACAGCAGTTGGACTCTATAATGGGATATCTCTTTTCGTAAAAGATACCAGAACCAATTACACGGAATTAACTGAAACTCATGTTGAAAAGATACCAATATTCCAATCAAACCCTTACAGATAAAAGTCATACAAACTATCATCTGCTTCATAGATATCGAGATGCAATACTTGACAGAATTCTGAAAACATATCTGACAGGAAAAAAAATGATCTCTTCAGATGAAAAGCGAAGATTACCTGTAGGCATCCATGATCCCCTAAAGACATTTCGTTTCAAACGACTACCAAATCCAGTATATACCCCAATAACTGCAAGAAGCTTTTGACCAGAAGATGAGCTGGACGTTTGCATCTTGTTTTTTAGGAATCCTTGGCTTTTGGCTAATGTTAGCTCCATTTCAGCGTCAACAATTCTCCTCTCCAGATCTCTAAAATTCAAAATTGCCAAAAAAAATACTGCAAATAAATAATTCAACTTATATGTAACTTTGATGATAATTGATTGACAAGATAAGAAGGGAACAATGCACGCACTTGCATCCTAGCACTGCCAACTTGTCTTCAACTGATAGAACTTTGGGTCTCTGCTCACACAAAGGACATAGAGCATGTCAAATAATTTACACAAGCAAAGAACCAACAAAACCACTTGGATTCGGTTCTGCAGATTCAGTAGCCAGATAGAAGAAGATTCAGAAGGCAAAATGACAACTAAAGGGACCTGATCTAAGTTCTTCTTAAGAAGACCGGTCAGCAGAGTTCTGTTCTCCGCATCTTGCCACAACCTGAGTATTCAATTAAACACGCATCTCAACAAATACAACCCTTGCATTATTATTTTTTTACCAATTGCTATCCCTTATCTAAGTACTTGTAAATCAATAACATACAGACACAGGAAAAAAGATGCAATAATCAATGTGATTTCTTTTAGAAAAAGCAACAGATAAATGCTATTAAGTGATACTCGATTGGACATCAAAAATCTCAATTGGACAATTCATTTTCCTCCGCATAGCATCAAATATAGAATGCAAATGTAGTTTTCGATGTTCACACTATGAATAAGAGCTAAGCCTACACATAATACCGCCATTTGAGGATTTAGTGGATTAGGACATCAACATCAATCAAAAATTGAAAAACAGATCTCAAAAAGCTGCCCCTCCAAATTTTTTTTCCAAAGAAGTTGCATTGAATCGACAGAAAATCGGTAAATCCGAAAAGATAACGCAAAATCAAGCCCATGCCGCAATTCCCTGAGTAACCCTTAAAAAAAATGGAGAGGGAGAATCACAAACCGTCCAGCAACGTAGAGCCAAGCGACGCAGGAGAAAAAGGCCATGACGATCGAGGGCCTCGACGTTGGCAGAGGCTTCGATCTACCCCGTCTCTCCGATTTCATTATCGTCGGTAAGCTCTCCATCTGGACTCAGCACGGTAAATGTAAACTGTTGAGCACAAAGGTTTTAAAAATCGGATCGAACCGGAACCGGTCAAGTAACGGGTTCACCGGATTTTTAAAAATAATAATATAAAATTAATCAGTAGGAATTAGAATACCGAAATCCATATATCAATTTATTACTTTTAACAGGCAATAGAAAATGGTCAAGAACTGTATTTCAGTGATGGAAGTCTGTAGGGTGAAGAATGAGGTCCCGGCAAACCAACTCAAATTGAACATGGAACAACTTGTACTTGGCATATCCAGATCTGCCGCAAATTGACCTGGGCTCTTCTTGAAGAAATTAGATTACAAGAAGTTGGAGTTCACCCCCCATTTTTTGTTTTCATGAGAGGAAGAGGAGAACAGCTTGTTTTGATGACAACACTGAGACGGACAATGAAGATGACGAGGAAACGGAGGCACAAGAAGAAATTGACATGTCAGAGAAGAGAAATGCCCAGAAGAGGAAGACATGCAGACAAAGAAAGTAGCCAAGCATGAGATTTAAGGATCAAGGAAGTGAAAGTGTAGACTAAAATCCATCACCATCTTCAGATCTTCTAAATCTAGTGAGACTCATTTATCAAAAATAGAAAAAAAAAATATAGTGAGACCATCAAAGCCCAATTGTAACTGAAATTGCAATAAACAAAAGCAAAGCATGTGAAAGAATCAGAATTTTAGACTCGATCTAATGGAAGAACCTACCAATGTCAAAGCGGGAAGATCAAATGGGGGGAAAAGGAACCACAATGTGATTCCGGTACAGGTTATGAGAATCACGCGGATATGTTATCGCCGATTAAGCAGCAAAACTGAGCAATTAGTGGCATGGCATCGCATCGATCAGCAGCTAGAAGATTAGGGCGTTAGGGTTCCCAAAGAAGAGTGGGCGGCAGAGGAAAATTGGGCTTTCCCAATGAAAGACGCACGCAAAATTCAATTTTCAATGGACCGGTTTTCATGGGTTCATCAAAAATTCTAAAAAACCGCGCGGGTCACTGGGGGCCGACCGGATTTAAAGTGGAAAAGGAGTATTGGATAAACCAGACCGACCGGACTTATTGGCCGGTTTCCGGTCTACATTTAGCTCCACGAGCTTTGCTCTCGTTGTATTTTACGACCCCTATTCTTGTATTTCTTTTCATTTTAACCATATCCTCGTCCTGCAAAATCATAATTGTTGAAATAAAACTTTGAATGGACTCACAATTTATGAATTAAATTCACCATGGATTAAAAATTAAGGATTTCAATAATTCCGTTGAATATTACGTCTCTCAATATCTCATTTTAATTAACAGTTTATTCTACCGTATCATCTTTCTATCACGACAAACGAATGACGAGCCAATCAGTCTAACCCTATGGTTATATTTTAGTAGAAAGTCATGGCATATTCGATCAGTTGGGATGGGATGGAATCAGAATCGGAATTGGAATCGACATTCCAACCACCGTTTCTTTTCCTAAGTTTGGTTATGTGTAAAACGGCTGGAATTATCATTTCGGTGGGGGTGACCGTTCACATCCTTTCCTACCAGACTCATCACCGTCCCTATCATCGACAGTTAAATTAGAAGAGCTATGGACTACTCTATTTTCATATAGAACTGGTCTCAAATTTCAGTACCCGAACCATACCCTATTAAACATGAGAACCGAACTCTACTTGAAACTGTGTTGCACGTTGGAGCATTTTTTTTTAAGTACAGATTTTCGTAATTTTTGTTTAAATCAATATATTTATTTAATCAAAATTTAGTGCATATTATTTATTTAAAATAACTTTTATATGTTAGGTATTTTCAGGAAGAAAACCCTTTTATACTACCGAATATTTTAGATATGATAACTCTATAAATATTCATAATTATTTTATTGAATAAAAAAGGTCATCAGTTTCATCGAGTGATAAATAAATAAATAAATATATTGTGTGGATTACGTCTTTCATTTTGTATAAAGGAAAGGCTCACGAGATTGATAATTGGGGAACCCGTCTAGTTTTCCAAGTGTCGTGTAAAAATATATTTTTCACATAAATTAGATTATGGCTAGTTCGTATTGGAGTCTAACCGACCTATTAAAGTGGGTAAGCCTATGCATAAAAATAAATTCAGGCTATGGAAGATGGAACCACAACTAATTTACCATATTTAAGTTTATTTAGGAAAAAGAAAATTTATAATTACGAAATAATTTACTGGCAAAACTTTAATAAATTTTCTATTTTCATGAAATAATGAAAGAATTTCTTCCAAAAGGATTATGATTAGAAGGAGGAGGAGGAGGAGGAGGAGGAAAGAGCGAGAGAGTTGTACTACTCTATACTTGGACTTAAATGGCCGAGTTTCACACTAAAGTCGGGTGAAGTGCAAATTCACATGACAACTCCACTTCGGGTAGCATGTAACTTTTTTGGTATACTTAAATATAAAATTTTATTTAAAAAAAATATAAAAATATCTCGATCAACTTGATGTCAATTATATCGTATAAAATTATTTTTCACCGAATTTATGAGAGGTGAAATTTGAGGTACATTCACAAGTAATGCTAAAATGGATTTGAGAATTTCTTATTAATTTTCTCTTTGAGATTATACTGTTTACTAAAATAATAAAGTGCAATTTTAAGCAATGATGAAGGATCACAGAGTAGTTTTTTTAATACGAAAAAAGTCCCCGAATCTAGAAAGAATAGGAGGGAGAGAGAATAATTAGCATAAGAAATCTGGTTAAAGTATAGTTTTTAAAACTGAATTGAATTATGAATTGATATAAGTATAGGTTCATGGGTTGAATAGTATATTTAATAAATAATATTAT